>JAQIXS010003594.1:0-17626 GCA_034700785.1 Rossiulus vilnensis | reverse complement strand
CACCTTTTTGTGTGTATGATTTAATGTTATTATCCCTTCTCCTGTTGTAGTAGCTGAGCTAACGTGAATTGCAACACCCTTCTCCCATGATGCACTGCGCATAACGTGGATGAGGTCTGCCCACCCTCATTTTTTGCTAGCGTTCCCGAACGAGTTTCGCGTATGGTGTGCCCGGGGAATAAGCTCATACAGGTAGCTTAATTTCTCAGCTAGTATTATGGTTTTCCACAATCCAGTAAATCATAATCCATAAATAGAAACAAATCTAAACGCTATAAATGTAATGACAGAATTAGTGATCGTTACTCCTCCAAAGCTTAAAATGAGTAAAAAATAAACATGGAAACAAATGTAATGTAAAACTCACTTAGCTTAAATTTCACATTAGAAAATAAACGGGAGAAACGAGATTTATTTGTAGCCTGTACGGAGTCATTCCCGGGTAAATATTATTTACGAGTACATCAAGAGAAATTGGTTAGGATTTTCGTGACAGGTATAACAAGTTGGAATGGCAATGCGTGACTCAACTGACGTTTGACCACAAGTCCAGTTGAAAAATGTGCGCCTTTCAAGGGAATTTCCCCTTGGAATAACGAGTGAAATTCCCTGTATGTATGACATAACAACTCGCCTTCAAGGTGCGACAGCCCACCCCCACTTTGCGAGGTTGTTATTGTTGTTGTGACGTTGCGAAAGACCAGTTTTTTCTTGGTGAGTGACGTCGGCTATTACGTCACTCAGGTGGTGTCTTGACGCGTGGGATTTAGATATAAAGCGGAGGTGAGAGGAGCCATGAAGCCAGTGAGAAAGCAATCTTGGGAAAGTGAAACTTGCTTAAGCGAGGCACCTAACGAAGCTCATCTGTCCATTCGCCCTTACCACAGGTCAAGGTAAGTCCACACCACCATTTGCTAATTGCATCTCTTACTTTGCTATTCTGTATAAATGTTTAATTTAACGAGATTAACTGATGCTGAAGAGCTCCTGCGATCTTAAGATATCACTACTAGTTTCAACAGCTGGAAATCTGTGTTTTGAAATGATTCCTTCTTAGTTTTGGAGTTTCTTCAGTATTCGGAAATTTATGAAACAAGATAAAGTAAGTTTGATTCTTGATCTTTCGGACACCCTTTTTTGATCAAGTTGTGCCATCATTAGTTTTGCTATCGGCTCTTACGATTAAAAATAAATCAATAAACTAATATTGATTTGTGGTAACATTGTTTCATGAAAATTTGACTTTTGAAAAAATAACATAACTGTAAAGTAAATTCGAGATAACACGTCCGTGATGATTGAATAAAATTATCTCAAATTTGGGATGTTTTGATGAGGTTTATAAATAAATAACTGCCTAATCAGGCAAACATTTTTACTGTTGATTCCAAAAAAAATTATAAAATGTTTAACATTTACTCATTTTTAGAAATTTTTCCTTAAGCATTTTGCTTGCCTCAGCAAAACATGCATCATGGGCTTTACTATGCACATGCTTGAAATGTTCTTTGGTTTAGTGCTTCAGCAGGCTCGAAATCAAATTTCTTGAAACTACGTACCAGCATTTAGAATGATGAAAGTAAGAAAATCCCTACAAAAGCAGTTTCCTCTAATGTTGAAAAGCGAGTAGAAACTCGTCCTCAACTTTGCTTCTGAAGCTTGTCAACTTTCGGACAACCCAATTTTGGCACGAGGAGTTAACTCGCTATTTAGGACTGAGGAGTGGACATTTCCATCACAATTAAAATAACCAAATCTGAAATTCCAATGAACCCTTCAAACGAGTGTAAATAATTCATCAGCGATTCTAGGAAACGTCGCTTCGCAACCTTATCCTCGCGAATCTTTGCGTAACTGCCACCCCACAATCTAAATAAGTGAGTTTTGGAGATAGCTTTCCTAAATACCGACACGTCTTCAAGCGGAACTGATTATGGGGTCCGGTCAGGAACTGAACAGGTGACGGCCGCTTTGCATTTTAAACGGATTGTGACGGTAACCTGATTACTTCCTCGTAGCCGCGCTCAAGTTTCCAAATTTCGCCACTTAGTGGCTATTTTAGCTTCCTCGAATAGGCCTGATTATCATATATTTTGCGTTATGTGGCGAAAACCTGTAATTCCGCAGTTTTGGCATGTGCATGTTCCTAAATTCAACGACACGTTGAATGCCGGAAATGCGCAGTGTCGTTTGTCCAGCGATTAGTCACATCGCAGAACACAAACTAAAATCTTTAATAGTTGATTGAGTTGATGCTAGGAAAATAGCAAATTAAGGCTAAGCGAAAGTAGCTTAGGAGAAAATGCCAGCAATGTTTTGAAACATAACGTTTGGAACTGATTATTCCTGCTGCTAAATTTATTTTTCACATTTTAGAATTGGTCCTCAACTAGTGCCATTCGTGTTTTATAATATTTGAACCTGGAAAAACTCCAAACTGTAATCAAACACGTATTGTATATACAAGTGCATCGACATAAAGTAGATTAAACGAGACAGTAATGATAATCAGTTCAATTAAAATTGTATTTGAAAACTTCTATATTAAAGCAGTTCTCTCAAATACATTCTACATTTAAATTAAACATTACGAGTGATTGCACGCATCAATTCTCACGAAGGTGACCGACAGCTATAAATAGCCTATCCGCAGTGATAAACACACAAATTCAATGAAATTACTTGCGCATAGCGCATAGATATAATACTAAGTTTTATAACCCATTAATGATATCATTTGTCTCGTTTGATCTTTATTTAAAGTAGAAACGAGGCAAGGGTTTATTGTTAACTTGGTAATGGAATCTCCATACATAAGGTGATTTTTAAGTTCTAGATATGCACTTCTTTAATAACTATTTGAGTTCGACACGTGGAGTAAGTGAGGCGAGTCTTCACACTTTTACGATCTTTTGAAAAACGCCCAACGCAATTTTTAATTCGTAAGTTGGCAATAATGTCGAACGCCATTTTGCAAATATCAGTGAAAAAAAGTGCGCACAAGGGCGACCTCCAAATAAAACAGGAAAACATTAGACGATAGCGATTAACGAACGACTTAATTAGCGAAATTTCATAAACGGGATTGGTGTCAATGAAATTGTTTGTCAATAGTTCGCAATCGTTGGCGTGTGATTACGCCATCTTGTTTTCAACGCGTAATGCTTTGAAAGAAAAGTGGCACAAAGACGAAAATGTGAGTAATCAAGCTAAGAATACAGTAGCTCGAAATAGCGATGATCCATCTGGACCTTATCCGAAATACCAGGCGCCACCTACAGCTAAATTAATTAATAAATTCTACACTGGGGAAAATAACACATGATGGGCTTACTTTTGGGTCGGGCTTAAGCCATGGAAACTAAAATTTCGTTTTCGTCAGCTCCTTTCGACTTCAGGTGCTCAAGCAGGGCGTTGAAGAAGCGACATCCAAAAAAGGCTAGGTACATGTAGAGGGTGTCTGCGATTTCGCAGGCGCCCACCTGGTTCCTCCTTTATGAAGTTCTAACCTTGAATACTCGATGATGCCGCCGCAGTGCAACTCGAAATCTAGCGTGGGTGAAAACCAACAGGGAAAATGACGGGAGGTCGTGAGGTCATCTCTGTAGTCAATCAATCTCATCTTTGCGTCCGAGACCTCGAGTGAGGTGCGCTTCTCTAGCTTAAGAAATGACCTCACAATACCTGGCATTATTCCTTAACGGTTAACGAGTGGGTTCAGACGCAATGCGCTTTATTCATTATATTCCCTTTGGCGATCTACAATTTCATGGTTATCAAACTGGTTTGAATTGCGAAGGAGTGGGTGGCTGATGAAAAGCAGATGAAGCTTCCAGTCAGGGACGCTTACTCTTTGACGTAATAAATTGTTTCTGTCTAGAGTAAAGGATATAAGCTTACATGTAGGTATTCTAGGATTTCTGAATGTAATATTCTCAAAGAAAACGTTTTTACATCACAGCAGGGTCTTGCGAAGGAATTTGATCAAAAGATACAATGTCTCTTTTCCATTAGTCATTCTGTTTTTATAGACAACACTACGGTTTATGTCTAGCGCATTCCAAATTGTAAAATAATTTTTATAGAAAATCTGGAAAAACCCATAATCGATTATTCTTTCCCTAAAATCTCGTCAATGAAGTTCCTTTAATGTTATTGCCGAAACTTAATAAGAATTCCAAATTTTAGATGTTTTGTCATACCGTATATTCAATCCAATTGTTTATACATACATTATATGATTTTCATGAGCACTACTGTATGATTATTCATAAATTGTACAAGTAAATGGAAATATTTTATATTCCAATGCACTTAATATTATCAAAAAGCATAAGTATTAGTAAGAAAGTTTCACTTGCTATTTACTTTAAAAAGAACGTTTTTTCACCTATTAGCACAACATGTGCAAACATTTCCTGCGACTAAGAACATTTCCAGCTACCCTCCTTTGGCTCCCAGGCATCGTCTTTGACCCCGGGACCAGGTACGATGTTATGATGTCGTGCACCCCCTCATTTATCCTGCGGGGATTTCCATCATATGCTCGGGTTTTCAATTCCATGGAAATGGGGAAAATCCGATCATAACCCAGAGATCGCATACCGTGTCAACCTTGGTTATAACCGAGAACGAAAACAGCTTTTTTTTGCAACCATCTTGGAAATACCCATTCCTAATACATCCGGCATTGGTGGTAAAGATTTTCTTTTAGAATTTCCTTTTTTGCGTTTGATGCGCATGAGAAGACGCTGCTTGTTGTCATTTCAAGGTTAATAGTAATAAGCTTGAATTCACGATCAAAGCAGGCCCCGGTGCAAATCAGTGCAAATACACCGCTGCATTCAATTTTCATCACTGCTATGATATCTCAGACGTACACGAGTTTGCCGTGAGGCTTTAATCCAATTTTAATAAGTGGATACATTTCAATCTCCCCCATTTTGCGTGATGTGAGCGTCTAAAACGTTTTGAGTTGTGAAGAAGAAAAATTGTTCGTAGTCATCAGTTCCTACCTCATGATTTATTTCGTTCTCATTTTTCAAATCTGGCCCTTGTCAACAAGAGCATGCATTTTCAGTCAGCACACGTAAGTTTCCAGCACTAATTTGTCCATTCTTTTCTACTTGCAGAATTTGCTCATCGGCCCAGAATTGATCATTTGTCTGAAAAACCCAAGAAAACGTTCATCATGATTCACCACTCAGTCGTGTCCTCTATTTTACTGCTGGGCGTCGCTGCGGTAGTCATGGTAATTGCAGTCAGTTTACCAAGAAAAGCACTTATTTTAACAGAAAGTCATGCAAATCGTTGGGAAACTAAAGCCTAGAGATTTCTTCAACCTTAAAATTGATAGCTTGCGCATTACTCTTGCCGTCACACTTCTTCAAAATGATGGACTAAAATCACGTAATTCCGCCGCTTCCTCGTTGGCAACAGAAATTAG
The DNA here is from genome assembly GCA_034700785.1 of Rossiulus vilnensis. Classification (NCBI taxonomy): domain Eukaryota; kingdom Metazoa; phylum Arthropoda; class Diplopoda; order Julida; family Julidae; genus Rossiulus; species Rossiulus vilnensis. The sequence goes on along the minus strand of JAQIXS010003594.1, from coordinate 12,180 downwards.
CGAAAATTTCGTCCTCAATTCGTCTCGGCTCACCTTCACCTAATCACCCATATAATGTATATATGACGCACGTTGCATAATGTTACCGGCATCCAAACAAGCTAATATCGAGTTTCGACCCACGTGAGAGGGCCCACGTGCGACTAGCACCGAGTTTATAATCACTGCTGCAAATAAAGTACGATTGCCAAGTTACCTCGACTTAATTCAACAAAATTGGTCGATGGCTCGTAAAATGTTCTGAGGACAGACAAAATGTGTACCATAAATATGAGTTTAACCTCCTGATTTCCATTTGTGGTTGAAACGTAAATGGCCCAAAAACTTCACGAAACATTCATACATAGCCAAAGTAAAATTGAAGAGGGCCTGAAAAATACACGCTTTTGCACTTCATAAAGAAATCTTTTAGTTCGGAAAGTTTCGATGGCCAATAAATATAAGTTGAATTCGTTTTGCATTCCAGATTTCATCGATGGTCACAGCCATGCCAGCAGAGACTGACGCCCCATACAGGTTTTACGGCTGCACCAAACCCTCCGATTGCGGTCCTGGTGAATGCTGTGTAATCGGTAAGAATCAGATACTGCCCAGGCAAATTGATGTAACTGCTCTGGCAAACACTTCTAAGGCCACTCCTGTTTTAGCAAACTTATCTTTGCATATTTTATGTCTGTCCCAGGCGAATAAAATCGTCCTGCTAAGTTGTTTATTTTAAAATACAAACATCCCTTTTGTTTTTAAAATTGATGTCATTCAGGACACCAGTACTATTATCAGTTATCTGTCAGTGAAATTCAGTATGTCAACAGTACTTAAACTTCATATGCTGATACAACTGTAGACCAGTTTCGTAGGGATCAGTACAGTTAGGTACAGCTGTTTAGGCTAGTTATAAAAAAAATCGTTTTCATGACTATATCCTAAATTACACTACCTGATGACGGCTCTGTCATCAAGCAGCACGTATCCAAAAACGACCCTCAACGGCTAATTTTTGACGCCACAAAAAACATTTCACTAGAACGGCAGTCTTGCCAATGTAGGCAAAGTTTTCAGGCTATTCATATCCCAATGCAACAGCACGAGACTGATTTTGTTTTTGAATTTAGGCATGATGAGATACAGCATTCCCACCTGCCGCGCCCTGGGCAAAGAGGGCGACTCCTGCAGAAACCAGGACCAAACAAGAAATATGTCCCTCACTTACCCTAACGGAGTCACCCTGAATGTGGAGAATTCGTACACGCTGATCTGCCCATGCGATGCACATTACGGCCTGTCCTGCACCCAGGGCACCTGTCAGACGTCGGTCGATTACAAGATCACGAATGCTGTGTAGAAGTAGATGTTACGCATCGTCCACCTGTCTGTTATCTTCTTGTACCTAGTGATAACGAAACGATTCACCAAACTTTAAAGGAAGAGTCACTCGAGACTTGTTCATGCCATTTAAGTCAGCCGTTGCACAGGCACTTTGAAAACCGGTAACAGTGAAGCAAGGAATTTGGTTCCAAACGATTGTTCGTTTGCTATGACCGATGTGAGCTTTTGTCCTAAACAAGTTTGATCGTTGTTAGAAGTTGCATGTTTGTACAATAAGTACGATGACGTAATTTCCCAAATAACTAAGCTCATTGGAATGCTTTACATTCCATGACTAGTGTACATGTACTTCGACCTTAACGAGCTCGCAAGATCTGCTCAAAACTGTAGAACTCTTAACAAGTCGGTGCTACTACCTGCACACTTCCTATAGATGCTGGACATCCGTTGTGCTGAAGTTCAATCTAAACTTGACCAAAGGGGAAGAAGATTGGGATATATTTAATGATACAGTATATCGATGAGTATTGCAAATAAACAATATTGTATACATAGAATTCTTGTCATGCTTTAATATTTGTACGTATATTCAGAAGCACATGGGGACCTACGCGCAGCTAAGCAATGGGCACTTCATCCCTACTCCATTTGCCAGGAAACGCCATTTGCATAATTGTTGATGACATTTTCATGAATTAACACTTCCATAAGAAATGTATAAATGTTATTATTTGTATGAAATTATTATTACAGTTACATAAGAATACTATTATGGAAAATAATAAGTATTAGAAAAACACTGTTGTAGGCGATCGGGTGACATTAAGGTCATCCGATCTTGCAATCGCATGAACATTCTTTATGTAACAATTTCTCATGGGCCCCCTTTCTCTCGGAGGCTCTAACCAGGTGATAGAGATGTCTGATCAAACACTAGGCCTATATTGCGTGTGTATTTGTGCCACATTTCAGAAATGAAATGCGTTTATCCTTTCGTCGTCAAGTACTGATTTTAGAAAAACATTTGGATTTAACGCTTAAATTACATTTCAAAATCTGTGGGGGAGCGCTTTCAGGGTTTATCGATATGTGTATTTTATTAGCTGAATTAAGAAACTAGACGTCCAGTGTGTAAAGCGCTGTAGTGCATCCAACGGCAAGCATCTTTCGCTTTTTCGGGTCGGATTTTGAAAATACATGTGCATGTAGACATTCACCCGAGTTTCTCAACTCAATTATTGCAGTTGGGATATGCGCTAAAAATCCCCTATCGTTGTATTATAATGTGAGCCATAAGTGACAAAATTGACACTGAGGTCTGTTCAATAACAATACCAAATTGATGTTTAAGTTTTTTTTTAAATTTCCAACACAAGCTAGCCCATTGTCCTAGTCAGCTCAGTATTTGAAATGGACTGGCTCGGCATAAGAGACCTTGATTTCAGTAAATGCACTTTCCTCTTCCTTGTTCTGGCTCAGGATATCACGCTAGGACAGGCCTGTTTTGTGTTCTAATATTTTTACGGCCGATGAATGCGATAATTGAGCATAGCTATGGTTGTGCATCTCAATATTTTTGTTTATTTTGATTGCCCATGCAACACCGTGCCTAAAGACGACAATGCATGTACATGTACATCTTTGGATTGCATAATACTTCTAATAATATTAATAAAACTAATAACTCCAAGCATGACTCTTTTTGGTCATAATTTTGATCATTTTCATCATACACACTCCATAAAAATTAGAACACAAATTAAAATTCAATGCCATCAAGTTGCGATAATAATAAATCAGAGAAGGGCTAGTCAGATATTTTCATTACTTTTCTTGCATTTTCTTCGTAAAATTTTATTTAAATTCCCGTCAGTGTTATTCAAGGAAACACTACGTCAATGAGTGATTTTAAATCTAGTTTCATCTAGTTTAATAATAAAGTTTAGACATTAGCAATACTATAGGCGACAGACGGTACATAATTATGGGTGATAAATGTACAGTATACAGTATAAAAACACAACGTACATGGTAATTGCGTAATTGGAAACATTTGAACGTATTAGTTAACATTGTGCATTCATAGACCAATTTGTAAATGAATTATTTTATAAACATTGAAACAATTGCGTGAAAAAGAGCCTCACTTTGTGAAAATAAATGTGGGCATCATTAACTGTTGGCACCCTGCGTCATTTTAACAACTTAACATGCATCATTTTGTATCTTTATAAATAGGAGATTAGATTTGCATTTATCACTTAACGTATTGTATTCTGAAAGAGGTTGGGCATTGTCTAGACAGTTGACAACTATTTGACTATTCTCAATGAGGTGCGAAGGCAATTACCACTTTAACAAGGAGGTTAAATTCTAAAGCTAAATTTATAAATCAAATTATAGGTAATAGGAGACGATAGTTTCGTAGAATGTTTTTACTAAAGTTTATCTTCTCTTAGGTTGGGCATTTTTTCTCTTAATCACCAATAAAAATATTCTATTATACATAATTTCAAATGCTATTGTTACCGAAAGAAAAATGAAAGACCGGCATGATAATGATATAATGTGCGGGAGGAGAGTCTCAAGAACCTGCTTTTATCAAGGAAACTAGGTAAGGTTGACTCAACTGATGATTGATCAAATGCGTCTTTCAAAAGAACTCCCCCATTGGAATTGCTAGAGAAATTACCTGAAATTATTATATACATGTAACATCTCCAATTCAAGGTGCGACTACCCTCACCTCCCAGCACCCTGCTAGATTTGTTACTATTGTGGCGAAAGATCTCTGTAAGTGACGTCAGCTATTACGTTTCGTAATAGGACGTGGTTTCACGATTGGAGGATTTATATATAAATTGGAGATGAAAGGCGCTATGAAGCCAATAAGAAAGTAATCTTGGGAAAGTGAAGCCTCTAAAAGAGAAGACAAGCGAGACACCTAGAACGAAGAGCATCCGTCCATACACGCTGACCGCGGGTAAAGGTAAGCTAAAACCATCCAGCCATTTAGCCATTTCGTATAAATAATTTTACGAGATTAATTAAAGTTGAAAATTCAATCAAATATTAGATATTACTCTTGATTTGACATGATGTAAATATGCACGCCTATTAAGAAAGAGTTGCATTCAGTTATTATTTCCTTAATAAGATTCATTCGCAATTTACTAGTACGTATTTGGTTTTTCTCGTTTTTATATATTTGCAGAATTTGTTAAGCCCAGCAGAATTGATTATTTTTCTCAGAAAGCCATAAATCCTCACCATGGTTCACCACTCGATCGTGTTCTCTATTTTGCTTATGAGTGTCGCCTTTGTAGTCATGGTAAGCGCTGTCAATTTATCAACAGAGTAATTCAATTCTAACTAAATGTCAAGCAAAACGGTAGAAAACTAGGGAGCCAAAAGATTCGCTGGTTTCGACAGCTTTAATTCCTGTAAAATATGTACAGTGTACGTTGCGTTTATAACATGCATCAAAGCTGCATCATTAAACTTTCGAAAAGCATTAAAATTGGAACCCGATAAATGGTAGTCATCGAAAATAAATTGAACGGCAAACACCTCTTGTGCGTTCTTGACAATAACCTTGAACGGTGGTATAAAACTAAAAGTAATGTACGATTAAGCAATTTCCTTTTACTCATTCAAAATCAATAAGAGAAAGTGAAATCTTCAGTTTACCAACAGTTGATAGCTTGCACATTAATCTCGTCCCTTTTCTGGAAAACCTTGACAAAGTCACGTAATTCCGCGACTTCCTCGTTGGCAACCGTAGTTCCCGAAATTGTCGCCCTCAGTTCTTCTCTTGTTTACCTTCACCCAATCGCCCGTATACACTATATTTAATAATGTATAATAGATATGACGCACATTGCATAATGTTTACGGCATCCAAGTGAGCAAAAATAAGAGGTTCGACCCACATGCGATTGGCATTAAAGGTTTATAATCATTGTTGGGACATAAATGCGGCAAGGCAACAGCCTCATTTTTTGAAGAATAACATATAAATTGAGATATGTTATGCATTTCAGATGTCATCGATGGTATCGGCCACGTGCGTCAAGCCATCCGATTGCAGTCCGGATGAATGCTGCTTAAGACGTAAGACACTGCCATGTTTTGTGAAAATTACTGCACTGGCAAACACTTCTAAATACGCCACTGTTTTAACAAACGTATACAGTGTATACTTACTAGTTTATTTCTCCTATAGAACAATTTCGAAATGACTAGTTTTTTATCAACAAAAAATCCCATTTTGTATAAAAAAACACGTCAAAATTGAGATCAGTTAAAACTCGAGTACCGTATTCTATAACCACTCAGTAAAAAGTCATTATTTCTTCAATATCTTAAATATGGACATCAAGCAGGCCAATGTTTTTGTATTTTTTGGAGACACGCAAGCAGTTCTCGAAACACTTCCCTTCACATAATATTTTTGAAAATCGCAGTCTAGCGAAGGGAAAAAATACTTTATAATAAACAAAAACGTCCTAAATTGCACCGCCATCCGGCAGGAAATGTTTAAGATATTCGCATGATAATGACTTATTTCTGTTTAATTTTCTTAATTTAGCCATGGCAACGAGATATGGCTCTCCCTCATGCCAACCTCTTCGTAAGGAGGGCGACGCGTGCAGAGTTTCGAACTCGCCATACAATGGGTCCATCGACATTTCCCCTAATGGAGACAAATTGGACGTGCAGGAATTGTACACGGTGATATGCCCCTGCAATCCCAGTAATGGCCTGTCCTGCTTCCGGGGCATCTGTCAAAAGTCGACCGAGGTCAACATCACGACTGCGGTGTAGTACGGCTAATTTAACTGCCAAATATAATTCGCACAACGTTTTCCTGCTTGCTGCCTTTTATAATTCTTGTAGACTTGTACACGTACTTATTGCTATCATTGTCGGGATTGTCAATGTTCGCGCAAGGAAACGTGAAGATTCACCAAACGTTAAAGCCCTGCTTTAAAGGGAGTCACTGAAGAGACTTGTTCATTTGAACTTGTTGACGCCATTTTAAGTCAACTGTTGTCTATATCCCGGAGAATATCCCGTCTGTACAACATTTATGTTCATGTAATTTTTTACTTGTACTCTTAAATAACTAAGCGCAGTGTACAATACCATGAAATAATATATATATTATTATTAAAAATAAATAATTTTACAAAACTGGAATTCTCGTCACGTTTGAATATTTGCTAGTGTACTTAGAAGCTAGGTCATGGAAGAGATTTTCATAGGCGTATGTACTGCACACGAGCCCTAAGCACAGCTAACAAATGGGTCCCTTCCGAATCTTTATTACAATAGAAAAAATACGCCATTTGCTTAATTTTTGAAGAAAGAAACATTACATCACAAATGATGGATTAACATTTCCTTAAGAAATGTATTTCTAAGATATTATTACTAAACTCACGTAAGCATATCATGAGAAATATTGAACAAAGAATTGATGCAGGTGACGTTTTGAGAAAAATGAAAGTCGGCAGATTTTTCAATTTATGAATCTTATGTTTTACTTTAATCAATTATCGAGTAATTGAAAAGTTTATTCCAGCCATACAATGCTTGTGTGCATTAATCGCTCTGTATTCAAGCAAAATTTAAAATTTAAAATCTAACGTTTTATCATAGAAGCTGTTTATACTAACATCATAAAAAGCGAAATTATAAATAAATAATGGTTAAAATTGTGGTTCACGAAAAATCTGAAATATTTTACTGTTTGCTTGATGTTTTTGTCACTATAGGGTTTCCGTTACATTTTATAATTTCATGTTTATTTATTAAAAAAAAAATTGAAAAAATCGCCATACGACAGCCGAAAAAGGGTCTTACCCGAACTGCAACCTTGCATTGCAGGTTTCATAAAGATATTTTATCGAATTTATTACATTTTTAATAAATTGATATGCCATCCTAGGTAACGATAAATTCTGCTAGGAAAAAACAAACTGTACAATTATAATAAGTATTTGAAGCAACAATATGTGAGGTTCTTGCATGGTGAGCATTCTTTTGCTCAGCCAGAGTATTTATGATAGTGACATAATTCTAGCACATTTCGCTGCGACAATTAGTTCGAGGTAAATCACCAGGGTACACAAAACTAACACATCAATACAAGAATTTGTACATCAGTGATATGCTCTCTGGAGTTAGGACTGTTTACACTACACTGCAGTTAGCGGAACAACAATGCCCAAAAAGAAACTGCTAAGAGCCTCTCACTTTCCGAGGTTGATCACCTGCCCAAGTGCATCACGTGTGGCCACCTTACATACAATTCACATTCTTTATTTGCCACATCCTGTCACAGGGTACATTTATTTGGATCGAACGTACATGAATGTTTGGAAACATATGCACGACTTCACCGAAATGTGCAATATCAAAACGGCGAAGAATGCCGTATCAACAACGCAACAAAACACTTTCTCTCATTTTTATATCAGTCGTGTTATCAGAACAGTTCAGCGGAGAACTTAAACAATATCCCAATCCGATCCAACAGCCGAAATGTCATATGGAGAAGCGGGCCGAGGCCCGAAAACTGGATTCAAATCCACCACCGCATCTCGTCTTCGGGAACCTCCTTGCGGGCGCCTCAGCACCACGGGCAAAAAAGAGTGTGGCCGAAGGCGTTTCGACTTCGGTTCTTCGAGCTTATTCACGGTGGCCAAATTGTACAGAAACCGCTTGTGGTGGATTATGGACGCCAAGCCATCTAGTGCTTTCCTCTTGTTGGCTATTCGGGTATCTAAGTCTCCCAATATTATTTTTCTCCTCTTCGGAAACTTATACAGCAATTTATAAGTTTCGTAGAGGGCCGGTTCTTGCTTAAACACCGCATTCTCGACCTCTTGCATTTCTGGAAATTGTTTCAAGTGTGCCGAGAAACGGCACAAACGTATAAGCATCACATTTTTAAATGCTTAGTTTTAAAACGGGCATGTGGGAGCATCATCCGTGGTCACTGCACAACCACTCTATTCACTCTAATTCATCTATACTTGAATTAATTGAAATAAATAATTTAACTTATCTTATAAATATCTCACCCATGCAAGTTCATGAATGCAATAATGTACCGTCAACTCCGTATAATATAAAACAGAATTCGCTTTACTTCAAAAAAATATTACGTTGTCTTAAAATTTCAGAAAGCCATAGTGTGCAGTGCACACTAAATTCATACTGCTTTCCTTTAAATTGCTGGAAATTTCCGAAAAAACGTTTTTGGATAGCAATTATTTTGTAAGGCCACACACGAAGATATTGCTTTGTAGACTACCAAAATAAGAACCCTGAATAAGAAAAACAAAAATCAAATCTGAAACATTTCGTTTGAGCTTAGCCTAGACAGGGGTAGCAACCCTGTCAACAATTGATGCCAGTGTAGATTTGGCCAGACATTTTGGCAAATTTAAGTTTGCCAGCTTTCACAATAAAATAAACCTGAATAAATTTTGATGCAAACTTTGAATAAATTTGCTCATTTTGTTGTCGTTGTTTTATTGAAATTTTAGATGTTCGATTGAGCAGCCTAATTTATCAATTTTTACATGGAGTGGCAAATTTTTCTTCTCATTCATTTTACTGGATCTACACGTACAAGAAAAGGCGCTAAACATACAGGGTGTCTAAATAATCAAAACCTAGTGCTACTACAAAATTCAGCAAGAAAATTGTGGACCAGCAAGCGAAGGAAGATAATGTACATTTATATACGGTAGATTTATGTTTGCTAAACGTCTACCTTTTTTCCTAATATTTTGACATTCTTGTTCCATACTCGTGATATCGACCTTAACAACCGATTCTTTGAAGGCCAGCAAGTCCAAGCACCTTTTACAACACTTCAATTCGTTGTACAAAGCCGTTAAATGCTTTACTTCCCGATCCAGTCTGCGTTGTAACGGGCTTTAAAGACATTTACAAATCCGATAAGCGAGGACTTTCCACAAGCAGCTGTCAAAAATAGTTAAGTGGCTCACCTATACCGAACTTCGTCGATTCTTGATTGCTTCTCAAAAATAGCATTCACTGCCTGCAATTTATTTAGCAACCCTTCTATGTCCGCTAAATCTGTTTTCGACAGGCGAACAGTGTCCAACTGCTCGTTAATAGAGTGGATCATGTCTTTCTGAATCGCGTTTGTTGCATCACTGGATGCGATTTTGACTGGGAGAATTTCGCAATTACTTTTACTCATTTTTAGAATACACACAGTTTAGATACCACAGATGTTGAGCATTCACGGTGAATTTTGAATTTTAGATCTCTTGCTAAATTAGAATCCTTCAGCTTATGCCTCTAGCCGCACGTTGCTTTAAGCGCGTGCGCATCTATACCCAACTTACTCTATATGTAACAGCTCCCTTTTACGGTGCGGCTGCCTACCCCATGTTACGTACCCACCCTGTAAGATGTGTTTGCTATTGTGTCGTCCCGATTGATGTCAGCTGTTATATCACTAAGGTGGATTACCGCTTGTAGGATTTGTATATAAATAGGAGATGAGATGCGCTATGAAGCCAGTTTGAAAGCTATCTTAGAAAAGTGAAACTTCCAAACAAAAGAACAGCGAGACGCTTATAAAAGCGCATCAGGCCATACATCCTGATCACAGGGCAAGGTAAGCCCACATCACCATTTGTTAAATGCATCTCTTACTTAGATTCCGTATAGATTCAACGAATTATTTAACGAGACCAACTGAAGATTTCGTCCAAATACAATGCAATAACATAACGGAAATAGATGTAGGCTTCTAATTTGTACGTGTATTTAGAAAGAATTCCGTTATTTTCTTGTATTTAGAAATTTGATATCAAGATATACTATTTTTTATGTGCAAATTTTCAAAAAAAATTAGTAAAAATTGGCAAATGCGTACGCAAATTTCGTGACAATATCAATAGAAATTTTCTTTCCGGTATAGCTTCCGATAAAACATCAAAAGTATCTATTTCGCATAGCAATTTCCAACAGTTACTGTCTGATGTAATCAGTTTCTCCAATTAAGGTTGCTTAATTTGCTTGTTCTCATTTGCACAAATCTGCAGCAGCACTTGATGATAATAACAGCAAGTTCGTTTGTTTTTCCATTCCGTTTTCAGCGCTAATGTATCGATTTTTTATATTTGCAGAATTTGCCAAGATAAGAATTGTCTATCTATCTCAAAAAAATACCGTGAAACAGCTAACCATGTTTCGACACTCGGTCGGGTATGCTGTTTTATTGCTGGGTGTCTTTGTTGTAATTATGGTAAGTGCTGCCAATGACCAAACCGTGGCTTATCGAAACGCCATTTGGGAATGAAACCTTCAAGACCGTTATTTGTCGTGCTTAGCTGAATTTTAAATTGAGGTCAAGTTGGAAAAACTATAAGCTATATAATGATAAATGTCAGAAAAGATAAATTTCATTTTTTTAAATTTGAAGGCTGACCTACACATTTCAGCATATTAACCATCTCTAAAGTGTCTTATTTGAACTAATGTCCCTATTCCATCCAACGTTATCGTGCAATACATTTCAAATGATTATTATTCAAGTGTAGCATAAATTGCGATCTATTGTGCATTCCAGATGTCATCGATGGTTTCGGCTTCGTGCTTCAAGCCATCCGATTGCAGTCCGGATGAATGCTGCGTAAAAGGTAATTTACATGCAATGTCATGTCATGTCATGCGCAAACGGCTGCCCTGGCAAACGGTATTTTATGTAACGTAAATATATTTTTTGAAGACTACATTTAAATTCTTCATGCTTAGTAAAATTGAGGTCAATCATACCTCTAGTACTGTATGCAGTTATATCTGTTAGTGAAGAGTAGTTTTTCTACAGTACAGGGAGATTCATAACTGTCGGGATTTCCATGGTCTATAGATCCATAAAAACTGCTTATGGAGTAAAAACGTGTAATTCATTTTTATTTTGAAACACCTTATCTACCGCAGTTACTTCTGTGGGGTAATATCATGTCAGCATTAATGCATTAATTAATGTCAGCATTCAAATGAAATCAATGTGCACATACTTTGGCTTTTCAACAATGTTTGTTATCGCAGTGTTACATAGTTACCGTACTCGGTATGTAAAAGATGCAACTTCAGATAATGCTTTTCAGTTTTGGGGGCTTTGAATAAACACTTCATTAATTCGATCAACTTCGCCCTGCGAAGTACTCTGACTTTCTGCCCCTTTACAGTGTATAACACATTGATTTACTTTAAACAGTGCCCATTTGAAATACTGACTTCTTATTAACTCCTAAAATCACTGTAGCAAATAAGGTTAAGCGAAATACAACATTTTCATTTACACTTTCTTACTCAGTAAGCAATTATGTGTGGTTGCCTTCGGTTTTAGACCATGGAATCCTCGACAATCGCATTTATGATGCGTCTAGATAAGATTTACGATTTATTTTAGGCATGGAGTCGAAAAGCACTCCCTCCTGCCAACCACTTCTCAACGAGGGCGACGTGTGCAGAGTTTGGAACGAACCATATACTGGAGGCAACATGGAGGATGTTTACACAGTTTTATGCCCCTGCGATCCTCGTCTTGATCTGATCTGCTACCAAGGCATCTGTCAAAAGTTGACGGTGTAGAACGGGTACTTGCTAAATACATGTTACCAGGGCCGTGTTACACTTTGTAATCCTGCCTTTTATATTCTATAATTCTTTAATGCTTGTGCTTATTGCACTTATATTCGTGATCCTCGATGTTCGCGGATGGAAACGATAAGATTCATCAACTTCCACAGCATGCAATGGAAACTAGTTATAATAATGCAGCACAGAGTCAAA
>JAQIXS010003593.1:0-17626 GCA_034700785.1 Rossiulus vilnensis | reverse complement strand
AACCCGTTCGCTGGTGGGTCCAGACCGTTCTCGCTTTGCTAATTCGCAGAAACGAAAGCTGCGTGACTACACAAGCCGCAGGGTCAGCCAAGTTTGACCATGATGGCATCGCGAGGAAGCCTCAACACTGCGCCGAATTAACCGGCCAAGGGAGGTGCGCATGGCCTGTCTTGCGTGCCCTTTTTCCGCTCAACCTGCGCCAGTAATCGGCGCTTAATTTAGACTGAGAAAGTCCCGAAATCGCTTGGGAGGGTGGCTGACAGCTGGGCCATGGGCAAAGGATGGGAGGACATTCAGACTCACGCGTGATAGTCAAGCGGAAAATTTGGGGTGTCATTGGATGCACTGCCTCTTATCTTTGCGGATGTATGGAGTGGCCACTAACCGAACATTATCTTTAAAATGGGTACCCAATCAGATCAAAAGTTGGGAAAGTGCTTCGGACACCTTGTGCATTATTACTCATATTGGGATCTGCTAAGGACAGTTTCATTTGATCTCGATTTATGGGGTATTAATTTTAAGTAATTTATTTTTATGGTTTTCATTTTGGAAAAATGCATGGTGCATTTTAAGAAATAAATGAAAATCTGTTGTATTTATCTGGATTTTTAAAAAAATGTATGAAAAGTGCATTCATGATCATAAATTGGAAAGTTTAAACTGTTGTCTATTATCAAAACACGTGCATGGCATGACACCATAAAGGTAAAAAAGGCGTCCATAAAGCTTAACGATGGGTTACACACCCGATTTGCATAAGATTAGCATATGATTTTGGTGTAGTACAATCAATATCTTTGCTAAGACTTAATTTTAATAATTACAGTTAATTACAGTTTAGCGAACTTACTTCTTTATGATTATGAATGCATTTTTTTTTTATCCTGATAAGTACACCGGACATTTAATTATTTCGTAAAATACATCTGGCATTCTTCCAAACTGTCCAATAATTAAATGAAATCCATAAAAATTAATTTGTCCAATGCTGCTTGTTTACTACGTTTTCAATGCAAGTTGTCTTTTACATGCTAATCGTAATTAATAAAATGTAGTCCTAGCAAAGACATTGCTTTTACTCTGCCAAAATTTTATGCTAATCTTATGCAAATCGGGTGCTTAACCCGTCGTTAAGTTCAGCTTTATGGACGCCATTTTCACCCTTGTGGTGTCATGCCATGGTATCAAAGAAAGACATGGATTGAAATTATTAATGGATGAAATACGATCGGGATTATGTGGCGCTGCTTATCATTCATTTAAATTACAAACGTAAAAAATAATGGTAACATCGTATATCTCTGATCAATTCTGTGTCATTCATTGCTCGTTAAATCGACCAGTGCTGTAATGTCAGTCATCAGTCACGTTAAGTTTTTGCCCCGCCCTAGTTGAAGTTATCTTTATCTAAAGTACGCCTAAATGAAAATGGAGGGGAGGGGGATAGACAACAATGCATGAGTGCTTTCGGCAAACAAGTTACCTTTTCATTATCTGGTCAACGGAAGGAGAAAATAGTGTCAAAGATGTAGTCTATTATAAAACCCATGCCAGAATAGATAGGGTGAACAAAGAAAGGGAAGTGAATACAAATCTTTTGTTCTCCTAGTTTATAGCTCCGTGAACATAAATGGATATCTATATAGCTTTCCATTCCTATAAACTTTTATCATTAACAGGAGGTGGGAGCCTAGGCTGCGTGAGCGTAGATAACACTTCTAATTTAATTGTCGTTTATAAAAAAAAGTCCATTTAGGGGGTGGTGTCGTTTAATGGGCAACCTGATTGACCAGCCCTCATTTAATGCGATTCGGCTTGGCGGCACTTTGATGCAGCGCAGTTAATTGGCACAGAAGCCCCCCTTTGGGGCGAATTATTAATTATAGCGTGTTTTCGATGTTGTTGTTTTTTGCGTCCAAGCGTTAATTAATTTTTCCCACATTTACCTTAATTAAACATTTGCTAAGGTCGGGTCGAGCCGAAGGAAGAAACCTGTTTTTTTATGAGGTTGCCTCTTTCATGATCTGCTCCCGTGCAATTACAGACAAATCACATTTGTGTGGAAATTAGATTCGGGGTAAATCCAGACGTCAAACACCCACTTGGAAATTGCGATGCCAACCGTACGCGAGCAACAATACCGACTACCTGTTTCATCGATTAAAAATGCGGAATTCGTTTATGGCTAATTAATGATACCTTTTTTTTATTGCGACTGGTTTTCTGGCTGCTTTTGCGAATATCGAGGCCACGTTGAAACGAATCAAAAAGCTTGGTCACGGTGCGAGAAATACGATGCGTTCATTGCTTCAGGGGATTAATTGGTGTTGGTGGCGTTGTTGGTATTGTTGGTGGTGGTGCGTTGCCGCTCACCCAGCATTTCTGACACCAAAAAATGCATAAGCAGGTGTTTTCCAAGCAAACCCATCTCCTCTCCAAGTTAGATAATAATAATCGGGATTTCCAATAATTGCAGTTTGGTTGCGTTTGAGGACTTAATGAATTCGATTTTTTGTAGAATTGCAGAGATAAATTAATTTTATAGGTTGCAATAAAAAATCCCTTTTCAAAAAGATTCTTTGGTTATTTGTGGATGAGATCAAAAAACGTCGTAAATAGCGCTGTTTTTCACGCATTTATTGACCTACCTAACAGAATTCTTATTTCCCAATTCCATGAAGTGTAACTAACACTGCAACTACAATTGGTTGCTGAGAATGGTCAAGCATTACGACACATGAAGTGCAGCATTTGAAGTATAAATTATTAACTTTGAAGTTTGAACATTATAAACTTTACATGTATGCCGAAAAAGTGAATATTTAAAAAAGCTTGCCAAGACGTGTGATTTCATTGTCATTTGCATGCTCCATATTTTAATAAAATTTTGAATTGCAAACGACGTCAATTTTGTACTTATTGTTTTTCTGAAATTTTTACTTTTCGTTTTTACAGAAAATGCAGGAACGGAAAAAACATCTGATGCGCAATATGGCTCAACTATGGTTGGAAGTAAGGTTCCTTGCTCTCTTCTCTGTTAATTGACTAGGTGATGAACATTGTTTATTAGACATAATTACTGTAATTATCAGTCTGTCTCCAATTTGCATTTGTGAACCATGTAATTAATATTCGGCGTTGTCAAAAGTTCACAGTTTATTTGTTGGTAATTTTAACTTAAAAGTGGAACAGTAAACACCGTATAACAATAGTAAAACGTCTAAAGTTCGCAATGGTTAGAAAAATTATCGAAATATTTCATATATTCACATTTTAAATTTCTATGTTAGTTAATTGTCATGATTGTAACTAATTTTAGGCTGAGGTGAAGGAGTTGGAGAGTTCACTACAATCGACTGGCCAACCAAAATTTTCTCCTTACCTCATTCCGGATAGTTCAGTTCTAATTGACAATTTACACATGATTCGCCAGCTTATGACCTCCAAAGTATTTATTTTCATACTTCCGATAACCGGTGAGTATTATTTGTTTTTTTTATGTTCTAGTCGCGAATTAATCGGGCGTGAAATAATATTTAGTAAGAAAGTTAGAAAAATTCTAAAATCCATTCAGCGACTCTTAAGCATTCATTGGTTGTTTCCAATAAAATTCAAAATCAAATATAAACATGGATTTTCTTTAACGCGTTTTATATTAATCCTAATGTTTTGTCTGGCGTAAAAAAAAATTGAAATGTATTATACTTTTAGTGTGAGTATTTCAAGTATGTAAATTCAGTCCATCATTGGTTATCTGAAAGTTTCTTCATCCTACTGAAAACAATTTTCTGGAATCGGGCTCAAGCAAGGCGTTTCGCGAAAGAGTTGCAGTCGACCGAAACAGAAAATAGCTGCGTGTAATCACGCAAATCCTTCCTTTTGGGAGCCGCTAAACATAAACAAAGACGTTTTTCTGTTTCTGGATTTGGAAGCACTAACGTCAGCAGATAGCCGTAGCGTGCTGCCACCTAGCTCCTGACAACGGCTCGTTTTGTTCTCCATTCATTGCCTCGTTATTACAAAGCAGATGCCAAAATTCTGGCCAATTTCATGGTCTGTTTATTCGTTCGCAGCGCCAAACAGGTTTTCGGAAATGGGATGACGTTGGGATTCCGAGAAAAGCCTCGCAGAATGGAGTTTTAATTTGGTTAAACGGACACGGTGTTTGCTCGTTTATCTCTTCGACTCTCTTAACGAGCCACTGTCGTAATTGAGCACTCGCAGCTCTCGCTATTAATAATTTTCTTTCTTTCAAACCCAATCAGTCCATATAAGCTGCAAGGCTATTTTGAGAAAGTTGTGAGGTTTCACCATTCTGTGCCAGCCGTCACTCTCCAGCTCTCTCTTTCGGGTGGTGTTGATGGCCAAGTGGTTATGTTGCAGCTCGGCGTAATTGGCAGGATTGTCGTTTTTCTTAGTTAGGATGTCACGGCATAATTGTAGCTGTGCTACTTTTAAATGCCACGCGTCACACACTAGGCGGTGACCCCCTTCACATTCTAAAAGCAGCCCTGCCAAAAACACCTAAAATCCGAGCTGTCAAAACTAGGCGAAAAACCTATTATGGTCAAAAGCTCGTTAAGTCGTGCAAAAAACCGATCCCCATTGATTGATCCTCGTTTTGTTTAATAGTTTTGCAGTGTTTGGATCGGATGAAAAAAGGAAGTATAAAGGCTAGAGAGGCCATACGTTGGCTGGAAGGGGAGTTTCAGAAACACAACAGGTCAGTGGGTTTTTGGACCGAAATTGAATACGAGATAATGAACATAATGCTTGACCCTTTGATTGCCTGTTAATAATCATATTCCAGGGAATGAGAATCTGATGGGTGCGTTAAGTGATTCATACATATTCAAGAAAGATTGTCTGGGAAAAACAAATACAAAAAAAACTACACATTTTTGCTTCAAATACTTATGATAATTGCTTGATTTGCTTTCCCTAGTGCGGAATTGGTCTTCCACCAGGGTATTTGCTAGTTTTTTTATTCGCAAAATGACCCGTTTATTTATAAAATTAGAGACAAAAAACGCATGCAACGTTGCATTGCAGAGAACGTTTAGTTGGCATAACGTTTTGTTTTACATTTAATTCTTTTTAAATAAACAGGACATTTTGAAATTATAAAAAAATAATGGAGGTATTTTTGGGCGACCAATTTTACACAATGAAATCCAGGCCAGGCTTAAATATCTATATTTTCAAAAAAAAAAATTTTTTAAGTTGATAAATGTAATCGCAAGCTATCCCTGCAGTGACAAGTATATATCCATTTCTTTTCAAGGTATTTAAGAGCACAAAAACAGCACGAACGACTAACCTTGTCCTTGTTGAAATACCCAAAACGGAAAGAAAAGGAAGCGTGGTGTGTATCAAATGTTTTCTTAGACGTCAAACGTTATTTCTTTTTTCTCTGGTGAGAATGTTTACATCTTGCGCGTGTTTTTTATTACAGGAATGTGTTTTTGGTTCTTGAATGTGCCAACTACTTTGCACGCCACGGGTCCTCCAACAACGATCTGTCGACGAGCCTGGTCACTATCTTGACCACTGAAAATCCAGGAGGAAGCAACGATGGCGCAGCTGACAAAAATAATTACAATCTTTTTCCATTGGCTGGATCTGCAGGTAAATAACTACTTTGGCAGCTGTTTTTTTGGGATGGAACAAGATTATTTAAATTGCGTTTCTTCAATCATAGTTTATGATAACATCAGGGGTTAAGATAATCCAGGAAATCCGTTGACCAAGAAATGTATCGATTTTTGACCTTGCTATGGTATTATGTTTGAGGTTAGGGATAGTGCTTGGCATTATCGTAAAGATGCTGGGTGTGGAGAAGGAAAGCTGTTGACTATATTTAAATAGCTGACCAAAGAGGGTGTGGAACGTTTTATCTCTACAGTTTTTTCAGCAAAAATATTCCAGGATAACCTAATCTCAGACAAGCTTGTGAACACAGCTTAGAGTTGGATAACTGTTTGTGCAAGCATAGGCTTATAGAAAGAAATATCAGTTTTTTTAAATTTTATGATGGAAAAACAAGTTCGTAAATCCCAGATATTTTCTTTGCATTGGCGTTTTTACGTATTTACAGATAATTCGGTGATTATCTTTTAAAATGCCATTGTGCTCATAATGATTTTTGAGCATCTGCTGTATCGTTTCTGAGCGCCGTTTATGATGGTAGTTTGTAGAGGTCCAGCTGATATGCTAAACTATGTGTTCATAATCGTGACCTGGTTTTAATTGACTATACGTTTGCCGCATTTTGTAGGTTTAAAGGTGGAAACCATCGAAGAACTGCACACCAAATGGCAATCAACCTCGAAAACATAAAAAACGGCCCACGGGCAATTATCGCCCAATTCATTTTTATTCTCGTGATTATAAATTGCCAAATTGAACTCTAGAATAGGTGGCTGATAACGTTTTTTTAGGCGTTAATCGCGAAGCTGTAATTGCTCGACGTTTATCTGTTTTATTTAGTTTAAGTATTTCTTCTTATCTAACACCAGCTTTTATCTATCAGCTTCATTAATTAATAATTTGCAGGTGTTTTTTTTCAACGAACTGACACTATTTGACGCCATGTTTTACGTGTAGGAAAAACCTGGCATTTATTTTTGATCCGATTAAATTCTTAACAGAATTCAATTTGTCATACTTGTATATGAAACATTTTAAAAGTTAATAAAATTCCAGTTCTGTAAGCGCGCTGGGACTGTAGTATTTTTAAAAAATTCAAACTACTACTTTCTGGTTTATGTGATCTTGAGCACAAAACGTTACCATTTGAAATTTCGTGCCTATTCGCCTTGATATACTTGCAAAGAATGACGTCAGGCGCTGTTGTCCAAAATCTAAATTCCAAATTTCGAAGGAATATGCCATTTCTTCTGCTAATGTGAAGTGGAATTTACGCTTGACATGCACAATGTAAGGCCACGTGATAAATGAACGTAATCTGCTAGGTTCTTACTATAGTAATTTACACACTTATCAATGATGGCTGTAGTTGGTGCTTGTCGCGGACTTTGCTTAACCTTGATCCAGTACGTGTTTCGCAATATCAAATTAGTGAACAAACAACATGTTCACTACACTTGAGCTTCTGAAACATGCAGTCTACTTCAGCAGAAGGAATCTAACAGTTGAATTTCAAGATAACGAAGCCTTTATAAGAACTACATGTGTTTTCGAAATTCAAGGTGAGTGGCCACCCAATTATTATCAAATATAATAATTTATCTGAAATGCTTGTACATTTGTTCAAATCACCGGCCGAAGGACCTTAGCGAAAAAAACCCGTAATCTTGGTGCGATAGGAAATCCGCGATTAGGAACAATTGTATCACCCTTCGTAACATTTCATTCAATATCTCGATATGATTGCTGCGATTTCTGCGTGAGCCTATTAAGAGATTCATCAACAATAAAATGCTTCCACAATTTCGTTAAAATCAATATTTACTGCTATTCATGCGCGGATAATCTGATAACTGTCATATTTAGGGGAGAGGTAGTTCTCGCTACATTTAAACGCGTGAATGCGAAAGGAATTCCTTCAATTATGATGCCATTAAAATGTCAAATGTGTTGCAACATAAATATTGTAAATCAATTTTTGGGTTTTATCTTTCGCAACACTCGTTATTATCAGCGCTTATTGAAAATATATCTAGCGCAACGTTGCAATTGACGCGTTGTTATACCCAGACTCGATAAACAAGTTGGAAACATGGCCATTGATAGCTAATTATCTTCGAATTTTGTTGCACTGATTTTCAATTGTGATTCGGTATGTAAACGCTACCAGTGCTGATAACTGAAATGAATTCTCTGATGTTGACGCAGGCTTTTTTTAAGTCTGAGAAGCATGTAATCAGTTTAATTTCCTGACACTTGTTTTTCAGCAATAATTTTTTGCCCGTCCCCTTGGCGCTCATTTGCAATTTTAAAATTTGCTTTTTATTTGCTGATAAGTAAAAACTGCCCTGATTTTTTTTACGAAGATGAGTGAAGCAGTAACCAGAATACTTAATTATCCGCGTATTTGTGGGCAACTTTAATTAGCAACCAAGATTTCATTTGGAAATTCTTCTAGTCTTGGACTTATTCTTGGGCTCGAAACCAATATCATTTCATAGCTAGCTACATGTATATGTGCAGTGTACATTGATATTATAAATTAAATTTGTGCTAGCATCGATTTGACATACTGGGTGGCTCATAAGTAGATGTATGGTATACAAACTATGTAACAGTATGTTTATTAATAAATTTAAACAAATAAGCAACCAGTCAGGTACTACTGTTTAACTACATTTAGACCAGCCTGTATAATCAAGTTAATAGCTGAAATTAAATGAGAAATTTGGCGGTATCGTACAGTATGACCAAATGTCAATGCTGTTAAGTACTTTTTGTCTTGAAGGTTATTTAAAAGGTACTTAAACTTTCATACAATTGCGAACTTGAATGAAAATGTGTAGACAGGCCAGATGCTCAACGTCGTTAAAACGTTTCATTCCTTGAAATGTCATTCATTTTACATAATTATCCTATTGAATCCCAATGTCAGAAACCTAATTATTGCTGTACTGTATGTAGTCAGATTCGATTCTATCATAACTACATATAAAAAGATCTACAAAACTGACATTCCTGGTAGTGCTTACAATCGAAGCAACTGTCTCTTCGTTTCCCAAGGTAGAAAAGATAAATGAATGGTGTTTACCGAGCAAAGTTGACGGACTGGTTTTAAATTTCGTTTTAACATTCAACCCACAAAGAAACACTTTAATTGCTTCATTTCTTACAACACATGTAAGCCTAACTCTGTTGTCATAAAACCGGTAGCCGTACACTTAATGCATTAGAAGTGAAAGGCCTTCTTTTCCCTTATCCTAACTAAGCAGTCATTATTTATAACTTCTTTTTTTTTGCCGAAAGGAAAGGTAAAGCCATAAAGTAATTATACATTGACACGAAACATGCAATTAAACGCTGGCTGTTGGTGCGTGAAAAGACTTTTAACTCGGTAAACACAAGGCGAGGCTCCTTCTCTTAATGTTGACATTATCACACCCATGGTATTAATTACTACAGCGAGTTTCCATGCCGCTTTCTAATTGGTGGAATTTCATTCCACTTTTAGCGTGAGATGAATTGCTTAATGACATCACGCTCGGGGATATAATTTCCCGTTTTTCTTTTTTGCTCTCCCCTGCGCTTCTTCGACTGATTATGTATTAGATAAAGCTTATAAGCATACTCTTTAATATAACAATTAATTTAAATTGAAAAACACATTCATTCTGGCTGTTTTTTTAGGCAGCCCTACTTACTAAAATCGATTGTACAATTCTCCCCAGGCGGAATTAGGTGCACTGAAGATTAATCCGGTTTCAACAAGTTAAAACGTTGCGAAATGGCAAAATGCAAATTAACATCATAACTGTATTTGCAAATTAACATCATCTTCCGATAAATATAAAAACATTGTTAGTGTTCGCAAAGCGAGGCACAATTCTGTTGTGTCTCTTAAGTCATGGAAAATTGTACTGGTGGCATTGTCAATGTTATGTCTGTAGGTGGGTAGCAAAGGGAAATTAAACTGCCAAGTATCAAATTTTGAAGGTCACAGACCATTTTTGAAAATGCATATGCAATCAGACTGAAATGTATTACTCCTGAAATGTTATTCATTCTTGGAAATACATGAAAGTCGAAAAAATGGGTTATCAACAGTTTGTTCTGAGTTGATATCAATAGTTTTAGTTTGTTAATCGGCGTGCAAATACAGGTGGGGATTTTTCTATGGAGGATGACATTTTTATCGTCAAAAAAATATTTGCTTTCACCTACAGCGTCACCTGTAGAAAATTGTTTGTGTTGAGCTATAGTGTCATCTTGTGACTAATATTTGCTTTGGATTTTGTTACTATGAATCTGAGCCAACAAATGATAAGGCGAACAACGTTTTTATGCGTGGTATTGAATTTTAATGTAGTCCTGTTGGGGTACCCTTATCGTGACATCTGGCGTGAATTTGTTCGACCTTTATTTGCCAAGAAATGTATTATCCATGATTGCTCACCATATACAAATGGTTAGAGATCTGCTGTAGTAAACTTTGCATGTTAGAAAATATTGAAAACATGAAATTAATGAGGCGTTATCAATAAAATTTCCAAATGACATGTTCAACAATTTACAGTGAATATCCTTAGTCAATACTTTAATATCCTAAAAAAGTTAGACGCTGGAAGTCATAAGCCAAAAGCTTAAGAAAGTAGGCTAGAGGGACTCAATATTTTGATGGACGTCCGTGAAGGACGGCACCTTGCACAACACGTAAAGCAAATCACGGAAAATCAGCTGTCGTGGCATTGTGGAGCATTGAGGACAGCAGTGACATTATCTTGAAAATGGTTGATTTTTTGTTGAAAAGATAGGCCTACTGGTCGCAACAATGAAAACGAGACTAGGCCTGTGTAAACGGCGGAAATGATGATATTCTAGCTCAGTTTGATGCACACCTTTGCAAACAACTGTGCAAACTTTAAGGTACATTTAGCCCGCACATGTTTAGGTGGTCGTTGTTTACAGTATATGTGCTGGTTAGTTGGTGGATTTCCAGCCATTGTCCCTCGTACATGTACAGTCCTTCGTCCTGTTGTGCGCATCCCCTGAAATTTCCACAGAAGTAGGCGTGCCCAAGTGCATTCACCAGAAATTTCAATTCACCATTAATGCAAATGGCACAGAATAAACAGAAAGGCGAAATGGGTTGTTTGAACACGCAACAGTGTCAATTGCGTATCTAAACGGGCATGGTGAAATAATACAAGTTTCGTTCTAGGGAGAAAATTGACAAACACAGACGAGATATTCTCGACCTCGTCAATAGATGGCAGTGTGGCGTTGCTCTTCCATTGCCTTGGAGAGTAATGGACGTTAGGGTACTCGTTACCTCAGTTGGGCTTTTTTGTTTCCTTTTCCTAGGTGGCGTGACATGCCTTTGCGGATATCACATCCCTGAGCATCCCTCAAGTATTGCATTTGGCTTTTAAAGCCAAAAGCCAAACTTAATAGTCGGGTGTTGTGTTCTGCACAATCTTGCCAATAATTCAATGATTGGTTAGAATTGCATAATCGACAATTGCAGAAATAATGATAACTGTCCATTGCTGGAAACTCTTCGAAATGAACTAAATATGAGAACTTCATGTATTTTTAAAACGTATCAAGTGTAACCATCAGGGCAAGCTAGTACGCCTAAACATTGTCCATGATTGTTCTTCTTGTGGGGCGTCTGAACGACATAAGAAAAATAAAGACATTCTCAAGCGCATCAAAGAATCGCCATAACTCTGCAAAATGTTGGAAGAGTAAAATGAAAGATTCTTCTATTTATTCGGATATGTAATATTGGAATTTATTGAGCTCGTTTTTCACGCATATTGTTTCGATATGCTGCTTGGAAATGCGTCAATATACAAAATAAGTTATTGTGACGTTTGCTTTTATACGCTTGGCAATGTCATCTTAACTCCCATATCGAGGTGTGATGTACGTATAAATATCATATGCACATGATGCCGGAAATTTGAAAAGTTTTCAATTGAAAGCAAAACTATCTGACAAATGCATTTTTACCCTCTCAAAAGGCCTCCATGTTGGCATTATGTTGACTGTGTGCTATTGAGAATATCGAAACGTTTCAATAGTTTGGACTTTTGTTGTTATTAGGTCATTCTGACATTTTATTCATTGATCCTTGTTCCGTATTTTTAATTATGTTTTCGTAATGACAATGGACTTGCGGAATCATTTGTTGGGAAAGGAAATGAATAACCTGTCGAAAGGCAGAAGTTGAAATATTTCATTAATGAAATTCTGTTTTACAAATTTATGCCGTATTGCCTTTGCAATTTTCTGATAACTTGGTTGTTTGCTCGTCTTTGGATGACTCGGCCAATAAATCATTGACGTCATTTGTGATGCGTCGTTTTCATTATTTTCTCGTGAGATGACTGGCAATATGGCCGGTTTTTTTCCGGATTAACTGATTTCCGGTGTTGGGTATGTACTATATCTACACAATTACAACCGTGTATTGTATTAGCGAAATTGTCCAATGGCATGATTTTATTGATGTTTGTTCAGAGTTGGGTGTTCTTCAAATATTTCTTCTGGATGGCAAACACGATGAAGACTCGATGGATACAATTTATGCCGCGCTATATAAAGATCCCTATTTGACAGGCAGCGTTGTATATCCAAGCCGATATTGCATTATATTGCGACTAAATATACAGTCTGAAATATTGAACAATTTTCCGTCGAAATTAAATACTTGCCGTGCCTTTGACTCGTCTTCATGCAGAATATTGCGATATTCGGGTTGCACCCTTTATGCTTCACTACCCACAGATAAATCGGGGCTGATCCAGAAAGTACCTTCCATGGAAACAGTTTTATAATAGCGTTTGGGGTCTGGTATTTTACAGCATTGGAAACTGAAATTTAGTCTGATAAATGAACGCACACATACACGAATCACATGAATTACAATTTACCAAAGAAAATACTACGAACACCAAATAGTTTTAATCACAATATAGAGCTCTACAAAAAAAACTAAACAAACTGTTATGGACAATTCTGATTGTTCGAATAAAGGAAAGGAAAGGATTAAGATTAAACATTGCTGTTGCTCAGAAGGATTACAGGAAAGCAGGTCAGAAGGATTAAATAATAAAACATGAAATCATTACTTAAGGCAAGGTTTTTATGATATTTACTGCATTTATGCATTTCGTTGGTATAACTGTAATTTGGATAGTGTTATGCTACACTATATATCCACGAGGTTTTAACACTGGTGTCCCAAAAGTGAGTTTCTTTCTACGACATCGGTTGAATTGCAAAATGCAAAACGTTAGGAATTTCAACATGTACTCAAACAGTGTTACTACCTATTTCAAATCGTTCAGTTGCGTTTCGGAACACATTTTCAATAATTAAAGGGATATTGTTCTGCGTCAATATGGATCTGCAAATAATTGTTTAAACCTTAATTAAAGATGATGTAATTATTTTAAAGATATGGTTTTGTATAAAAATATAGATGTGTAATAAATATAGAAATTCAGTGGTTTTGGGACACCCTGTACATGCGTTTATCGCCTACAAATTACGGTTTTTTCTATTCTAATCGTTGCTCTACAAGCAGCATATGAATTAGTTAAACCCAAATTTAAACACATTTTTTAGCTGTTAATAGAATTGACGATTGCTTGGGAAGTGAATAAGGCCTTGGCCGATTATAGAGGTGTTACCCTCAGCATTTGCCTGGAAATATTGTGGAAGCCACGAAAATCCCAATTGCCACCTTGGCCACCTCGCAGTATGTCGTGATGCATGGCAAATATGTTGCGATTCGCTTTTGGAATGGCCCTTTTGCACTTTCCAGCCCATAAAACTCGTTTTATATCACAAATGCTGACCACGTACAAATGAAAATCTATATGAAACATATATCCAGCAGATTGAAATTGGACAGATTTTTGCGTGCATATTTCATGCAAGCTGTATCTTCTTTTTCTTTCCGACTCTTCCTCCTTCCTCCTCCTCTTGCATCTCTTTCCAAATCTATTACATCTGCTTTTGATTGTACTTTTTCAAATCACTTAGACCTATACGTGGTGGCACAGACATGGCTGATGTATGTGCCTACATTAAGGTAAAAGAGGCATTTCTTCTTTTCTCTTCAATAATCGATCGATATACAGTTAAGGATTTTGGGGATGTACACAGACGCTATATAGCAATGTTGTCAATTTAGAATAGGTTGAGAACGTACACGGTGCATGTGAAGTCTACACTGGCAAGACAAATAAATACCACAGGGCAAAAAAATGAAAATTCAAAAGGCAAGAGTGGGAAGAAAAGTGAACCTATATCGCTGAAATTATCTAAAACCAATTTTAGATATGAAAAAATTGTTTTGATGCTGGGAAATCAGAATACGTCATCGCATTATTTTGTAGTTTCATTTCGCATGCTTGAAGGTTTACGAAACATGTAATTAAGATTACATCGCGAAAATATGTCTGAAAATCTGGCACGTTTTGACACAAAACTAAGAATTCCGGCGAAACTATTTGCAATCATTTATATTTTTTAAATCGCACTGTTAAAGTATGATTTCTGCAATTTCCTTTCTTTGATCGAAGATATATTACTGAATCAAGAACTCCCCTTTCCAAATTATACGGATAAGCCAAAAAGATGTCCATCATGAGAAGAAAAATGCTGAAAATATATATTATGATTGCTAAATTTATTTTTTCAGTGCTCATTCAATTGCTTAGCCTCTGTCTTATAATTTCAACATGTGTTTATAGAAAAAAAAAATTAGAAAAAAAAAAATTATCCAACCGCATAACAAAGGTCTTCTCTGCAATGCATTTTTGCATTGCTGGTTTGCAAATTTTGAAAACATACTTTTGACGTCATGCTATGCGAAAATGTCACGTTGTTTTGGGTTGAAATTGGGCGCTATTTATATCGAAAATCTTACACGATCATTACCAACAATCATTATTCCTTAATTATTTCTCAGGCGTTTAATTACTTGTCAGACGTTTAATTTCGGTTTACTTTGCATGATCATTCATAATGGACATTGATGATCCTGTAAGGCCTGCTTAATGGTTATATTCTTGATATTATTTTTGTCAATTTTTTCGCCCAAAAAGATGACCGTTCTTTCTGGACGTTCCCGACCTGTTTACCGAAACAAGCAACAACATATTCTTTATCCGATTATGGTAGACGTCGTCTGCGCACGCATGTCGGTTCGATATGCTTTGCATGTATTAATGCGTTCAACATCCTAACTTGATAGAAAACGTTGAGTCGAATGCGTTTCTAGCGCATGCACGTCTTCGGGTTCTGACTCTTATTTATCTTTGCACGTCATGACCCGTGCACATTGCGCTTTATGGATCCACCCGAAGCAATCAGAAAGCTGAATAGGAAAGACCTTTCCCTCCAGGAAAGGCTTTGCGACGATGCCCTGTTTGCTAAATGAAGATGCTCCATTGCACCCTTAACTCGCGGCGTATCGATCCAGCGCCACATCCGGTCTGATGGAGCCCGGATGCTCGCGCCACCTGTCGGCCGCCAGCGCAACTGCTCGTTTGGATCAATTACTGCGAAATGAATTTTAAATGGTCGGGAGAGCCGAGCCCATTTGCGTGTCCACTCCATTAATGGCGAACAGCTGCCCTGGCCGTTCAAATGAAGCCTTTGATTTAATGTGTTTGTGTATTTGCTGCTCTGATGAGAAGGATCTTTACGATACACCGCAGAACCTCTAGGCCTGGGCGATTGGATGAAAGAGGCATTCAGCTGCCAGAATGTATTTGCTTCAAGGGCTTGCCAGATTAAAAAAAATAAAACTGAGAAACATGTTATCGACCTGTCTGTATCGCTCGATTATTGTCCGACGTGGCCTCTTGAGGTAACGGCCAAGGCCAATGTAAAAACAACCAATTTCCTGCACTTTTCTGTCTAAAGACTTGAGAGATACAGTGATTTTTGTTGTCTCAACAACATTCCAGTTGAGATGGTTTTTCAATTTAAGCATGTCGATTTTGCGAGCGTGAAAACCTGATAATCGAGAAAAACTATTTAGCGTGCATCTGCTCACCATTGTCGTAGTGAGCGATAAGAAATTGTATCAGAGATGTCCTCATATACAATATGTGGCCAAGTAACAACTACAGCTGTCCGAGCTAGTCGCTCAACCTCTTGTAGAAATATTTCAGAAGGCTGAAAATAAACATCATAGACACGTACAATAAATGTTGGCTTATGTACAGGAAACGGATTTGACATCCCGTCAATTGTATTGGAAAGTCATCTCCAGATCATACCAATTTCTTGACTTTTTCTAGAAACGATTTTAACTTAGTTTTTTTTAAAAACATTTTTGTATAGTAACATTTCATTTTTAATAATAACATGTCTCTGTAAAAGTGAACTTATTTTATTTGACATAAAGAGAATTAGTAACAAGATGTTTTAAAAATGTTTTATATTTTAGAAAACTATTACTAGTGAAAGTGATCCAAAAATGGATGTGGTATATGATGTTTTCTACACTATTCTATGCATGTAATTAGTGTGTATATATGGTCTTATCAAATTCAGGCCAAAACGAGCTAGAGGCAGATTGAAGGCTAAAAAAAGGTCGGACTTTTGTCGCATGTTCTTGATGGACAATTTTCACTAGACAAAACGACAGACTGGAATTACTCAACTTAAATAGTTTAGTCTAACAGAACTTTAAACTCAATTTAGTACCCTGCTGGTAGCAAGGACATGTATTGGGTTCGATATATATGCTAGATTTTAGTCAAAATTTTACGCCATTCCATCATTATGGCTGTACATTGATGCATGCAAACCTTATACAATCAGCAATAGCCTACTGACAATGGTGCTGTAACTAGGCATTGTTTGTCCTCAATATTTTGCGTTATTCCAGCAGTATACCGTCACGAGATCAGAACGTGTTGATGATGACAGTATCATTGATCGTTCAGGATTAAATTTGCTTCTGTAGGCATTTCCTAATATCCCTCTGATACGATTGCGAAGGATTTGAAAATTGTTAATGAAGTGGATTAACGGTCGAAGGGGCTGGTCCACCTTTGAGAGGGGCCCACCGTCGGAGGTTGTGCCTTTACTACGCGCTTGGTGCATGCAGCGCAAATTGCAGCCAGCTGCGACCTCTTCTTCCGGTGGCTGAAGCGCGTGGCGCTGACCAGAGCCTGGCCAGAGACACGTGTTAATTACGAAAGTCAAGCCGCACATTAGCGGAATTATAGCCGCAAATTTTCCACCAACGCATCAGTTAATAACGACGCGTGTCCGCAGCGGTTTGGCGTTTGGACATTGTCCACGCTAATGCGGCTTTCATCGGAATTAAAAGCAGAGGGGCTGGACGCTGGTCAGCGCATGGCAAATTAAATTTGCATACGCACTCGTCGCTTGTCCTCGAGCTTGTTAAAGCGTATAATCCGGTTGGATGGACCCGCATATTTAAACGTGGGCCTAATTAATTGGGGTGACCAGTGAATTCCGCCCACCTATCGGTATGTTGGGTGGAGAAGGGGTCACTGAGTGCCCGAGGATTACCTGGTGTAATCCTTTGGCTGACATGGTGCGATGCTGATGATCGCTGCAAAAGGAAGGGTTTGTTAAACGTCAAGGAGTAGTGGTCAGTGGTCAAGTTGAAAGGACGAAAGTGTTTGAAGCTTATGTAGAAAAATAAACTAAATTACGAAAACTGTCCACAGCTTTAACTCCTGGTACAAGTACCTAGGAAAACTTACGTTGAAGTCAAAGACAAGACCCTTCCACAATGTTCAACGTCGTTTGTTTTGCGTAAAAGTTGACAGGACATTTTTTACTACCGAGGCAGTTTTGCAACTTTACTTGCAATTGCCACGGACATCCTATCTCGAAATACGGAACAATGTGTAGCCAATGAATGACGGATCTCAAAAATGGCGAATCCGAGATGCACTTCGTTTCCATT
>JAQIXS010003592.1:0-17635 GCA_034700785.1 Rossiulus vilnensis | reverse complement strand
AGGTGGTTCGGTAATGTGACATCACACAATCAATTTTAATATTTTTTTTTAATTTTAATAATTTTTTTTAAACATTTGAATAGCAGTCGGGAGTAAATTCCAGCATAATCCCTGGACTTAGATCCACATCATTACTGCAAAAAACGGCGTTTCAGTTTACCTTATTCAATCATTAATAATGTCAATCCCAGAAGGCAATGACTGTGCAAGGTCTGTTCAACGGTTGTAGATTTAAATATAGGCCTAGTTGTTCTTTAATGGTCTATCTCTGAAATTTGTTAGACATACATGTCCCTATGAATAATTGCAATTCCCAGGTCATGTTGCCGTAAACTTCCCTGATTATTCTTAGAGATGAGTTTGCATGATACCTTTTTCAAATGTTGTTAAACCCCGTTTTGGTAACAGAACTATCAGTTTCCGGCAATAAAACGCAACCATTTTAGCAAAAAAATTCGTACAAGTTACAGATTTTAGACCACATTTAGACCTTTTCGTATGCATGAATAATTGTGCATACTCCGAGAAGGACAAGTTCATCCAAGTCACTTCAAATTCCCGGATTTGCCTGAAAAATGCTAAAATTCCCTGATATTTCCCCCTATAGTTAAATTCCATGATTTCCGTTTTCCAGGTAGTGTGGTCCCCCTGTACATTTTCTCGCAAAAGTCTCATAATGTGGCCTACTAGATTTTCACATCGAGCCTTGGAAAAATTGAACCGAAAGTTCACTAATTTTCCTGGTTGAATACCGTATACCGTATACTGTAAGGGCACAAGATGGCATTCCAGTCCAAATTAGTATTTTCTCCAGAAACGCAGATAAATACTGGCATACACAACTATCAGCAGGACTCCCATGGGAATAAAATTCTGACTGTCAAGGTTTCAGATTGAAATGAAACAAACTTCACCAATAACTGCTATTTTAATTAGTTCAGAAGTTCAAAGAGTATGTGACGTGAAGCAGGGATCATTGCATAAGTGGGACTACACCCTCTGACGGCAATTAGGTTGGCATTTCATTTCATGAAAATGCACAAAACCTTGAGCTTTCACTGACTTTTCCAGGTTTTCCAGGTCAATGGGAATTCCCCTGTACCTTCCGCCTTGCGTGACGGCCCATACACGCACTCACGTAAGCATTTTATTTGATGAATATGGCTCTTAATTTGCATAAAAACTTGAAATTCCACTGACTTTTCCAGGTCAATGGAAATTCCCCTGTATCTTCCGCCCTGGGTGACGGCCCTTTCACGAGGCTATGCACGCACGCACGTGCACATTCACGCGGGTCATTTTGATGACGCAATTGTCCTCCGAATTAGCCAGTCCACAGTTGAAAATTCGGGAATTTTACAGATTACAAGTGACGTCACTGCGATCAGATGACGGGCGCATCACCGAAGTAATGAGCCAAATGCGTCACGCCAGATAGCGTAATGAATATTGAAATTGCAACCAAAAAGGCCACGTAATGCTAGCCAAGGTACGCCGATCCTCACGGGGTTTTCTCGGATCCACTTTCAAACTGCGCTTTTCGGTCTCTTCTGCTGTCTTTCCTTTGCAGGAATTGCCCTCGAATTTCAGAAACGTTCGTCTTGATCAAGGCCTGGTCAAGAGAGGAATTTCTGGTATTCGAAAGGCAAGCAAATGCATTCCTCACGCACCACTCTTAGATCGCGACGATCTAAGCTAGTTTCGGGGGCGCGCTACACGATGGAAAGATTGAAATAAAACTTACAGGTTATCCGATAAAGTCTTGATGAAATTTTCCACTCCGAACGACGCCATTTCTAAATCGTTATGAACGTAAACAACGAACGAACCTGCGTCACGCCTCTCCAGCGCCACCTGACGACGATTACTGCAAGTGTCTGGTGCCGAAGCGCCGTGATGTAGTACTTGAATCCTGAACGCGCATGTTATGGCGGAATATTTGAATCGGTGGTAATGCCTGTGGAGCACGATACCCGCAAACTAGGGAGCGTTCACAAATGACGTCACTTTTTTTGGGATGGGGGTGGGAATCCAATCCTTGCATGACAGAAACGTGACGGGGAAGGGGGGAGGTCCGGCTAAAAGTGACATCACTTTTTTTCGGGAATGATTGGTAATTGAAACAGAAAATTTTCAGAAATCGAACTTGAATTTTGATTAAAGGTAAATCAACGAAAAAAACATCGATTTAAATTTGTTTTCACAAATTAAGGGTAAAATATTCACTATATAATAATTTCGATTTAAAAAAAAACTAATAATACGAATATATGGACTAGGATTTTCTTGAGTCTAGTTCTTGCAAATGTCTACGGGAATATTATGAAAGGAGCGACGTGGGACAATTTCATTTGAAAAATACGAAATTTCTTTATCAAATCTAAATCAGAGGAACGCCATAGATAAGCGCAAAATGTTATAAAAAAATGGACTCTGGTGTATTTAGATATGGTTTTTCATGAGCTACATTTGATAAAACTTCACAATATAACTTGACTTGGTTGCCAATTTACATCTTTGTTAGGCTATTCATAAAACAATGGAAGCATTCAACCAAAAATGATTTTTTTGTGGATCAAGATTAGCTTTATTGACCGTCAATGTAGAACTTTCAGTTATTTCAAAAAAAAATTGACCTTTTGTGTAATTATAACATAAAATATTAGGAAAAACATTGTATAACGAGAAGAAATAACACACGAAGGGAACTGGGCCCTTATGGCGATAAACAGATTACATATGTATATAATGCATGGAATTTCAATATTTTTAAGACAACATACCAAGTAAGGTTTGTTACCACCTTTACGGATTACTTCATTCCAATAGATCTGTAGTAAATTAAGAAATTGCAGACAAATACACGACTTCGGTTCCTGACAATATTCCCATTTAGTTTTTGAAAAATTTAAAGGTGGGAAATCAATAAATGGAAACAACTTGTATGGAAATGATATCAAAGCCGACACCAAAAGATAAATTGTACAGTCATTACAAACCTAAATTACAAAGAATGACTAAGGTTTACATCATGGAATAAATTCGAAGAAAACTTTCAAAACCTCAAATGCAATCATGAAATTCAAAACCACAGCCAGGAACGTGATAGCATATTAACCTTTTTGGTTACGCCTAACAACGTTTATGTAACTAAGTAAAGCAACATTTTATTTTTGATAACATGCTAAAACGGAATGCTACAGGAAGTAAAAATGACCACTACATGAACCATTAAATCATTCCCCATGATGAGCGCTGATTAACAAATACTTGTATAAGCACCTAGATACTAATAGCCCTACACAGTGTCATATTTTGACAAAGTATCTAAAATAGTGGAATTGTCTGAATGTTTTTTTTTTTTTTAATTTCGCCAATGTTATAGTTTTGTTATTGCCAAGTTTTTTGCTGCAATTAATGACATTTTAACATCCTCGATTTAAATAATAATAAGGGAATGCTATACAGTTCAAATTTTGTATCATTTTTTTGAAAAACTACATTATATTATGCATTTAGCGCATATTTTAGTGCACCATCACCGAACAGCAAATATTAAGCATAGTATGATAATCAAATCGAACACGTGAGCCAAACATTCCTAAATATGTCTCTCCTTGTGCTTTTGTGCCCTGGAGATTTTTCCAGAAGTGTACGTAGCTAAACAACGTATGTACCCCGTAGTTGGACCGTGCATCAGATCAGCAAACATTTCTTGCTAAACTGTTGTGCTTTTGCAAAACTCACAGGTTGCAATTACTCAAAATTCCACTTATTCCTCAAAATCGGGTTTGCGACACTCGTGTACCAGCCTAGCGACATGGCACAAAGGAGATAAGAAGTTGTATCGGCAAGTGATGATGCCAACTATGAGCCGCTCTGGATTGCGCAGAAAGTGACAATTTGGACGCAGCCTCTCACGGCCAAATGGCAGCAAAAACCCAGTGTTGTCCACCGTACCTTCAAGCAAAGCCCGCTCCTCCTCAGGAGAACGGGGTTTGGGGACATAGCCGGTAATGTCGCAGTAACTTTGCAATTCGGTAGCACTCTGGAAGAAAGTGCAGCCTGCAAAAATGCTCAGCGACGCATTGCAGTAATTGAACCTTGGCAAAGACGTTAGTGGTGTAGTACCTGAAACAGGTAGCACAAGCCTGTGCAGTTCCAAAAGAGTGGTCTGCACCGAGGACAATTTTGCTGCGTACATGTGGAGGCCGGTATGCACCTCCCCGGAGCGGAACATCGGGATTAGCTGGTCGACTTCGAAAGGACTCATAAGCAACCAGAACCAAGAGCCGCTCGCTTTAAAGGACACAATCCAGTTCACCGTCCTCAAGTAGGAGTCTTGAGGGTAGTTCGTTTTTACGGTGTTCACGAAGTCTTTTGTGACAAGAAGGCCGTTCCCCCATGCGGAGGTCTCGTTGATGCTTGCCAGGCTGGTGAACTTGAGCCCCTCCGGCAGCGCCATGGCCCAAGCGGGATAGGCTTGATGGCACAATGCTTTCCTTTCAGACTTCAAGAACTTGACCATGGCTTCATTTAGTTTTGGAGTGCATGGCTCAAAAGCAGCTGGTCGTTCCAGCTCGCGTTCCTCCTCCTGCTCCTGCTCCAGTTCCCGCTCTTGTTCTTCATCCAGCAAGTGCGCATTTTTTTCAAGGTCTGGGACAAACTTGTGGCAATACCCAATGACGCGGTCTCTGATGTCGAGCAATGCCTGATCATTACAAGCTCCATCAGGGCAATACTTTTGCAGCTGCTGAGCTGCAACTGCCGGATAGAATTGCTTACTCCAAGCCCTGCCGTACATTTCCTTTAGTTCGGTAACCTCCTTGACGGTGACCTGCTCAGCAAGTAGTTTGCGGTCGCAGTCTGACTTGGTGCTGGCATCGTATCTTGCCTGTGCAGCAGTTTTGCTTAAATAGTTGCATGCAGCAGCCACCCAGTAGGGGAATCCCTCTCGCATTGTATTTCTGCTGTTGTTCAATGCCCACCTCAGCACCTCTGCACTGCCCACATTAGTGTCTCTTCCGGTCAGTGCTAAGATTTCATCATTAACTTCGTTGGAAGCCCAAAAGCAAACAGTGTGTCCCTGGCCCAGTTTCCTCAGCCGCATGCAGCCCTGGACGAGCTTGTCCTTTGTGACGCCCTTTCCAAGCGTAACACACCCTCGAATGCCAGCCGGGAGCTTCAGATCCGTACCTCGGGTGTGGACATCATCCAGGTAGATGACGCACTGATCAAGCCTGCAGCGAAATGGGGATATTTCGAATGGTACGGGAGGCAAGGATGATCTATCGATGACCATTAGCCGGTTATCAGAATTGAAATAGATGGCAGCACTCTTGCCCTTCTCTGATAAATTCAGCCACGTTCGAGCCACCTTCTTGTTGTCCATGTCGAGCATCAGTGCTCCAACATCGAGCAAGAGTGGGATGGCAGACTTCACAAGCCGTTCCAAAATATCTCCTGACATTACCCTGGAAGGAAGGCTCTCATAGTTATTGTTCTCTTCTAAAAGCAAGGTTTGAAACACCTGAAAATTAGTCTGCTTTAGCTCAGGAAGATCATTTTGGGCAATGGTCAACGGAAGAAGAATTTGCGTGTCGTTGGTCCCGCTGAACCCGGTAGTCGGCTTCTCCGCTTGGTCAGACGCCAGATCCCATGCAGTGCTAGTTATTTTTTCTGGAAACTGCTTCACCTTCAGTGGCAACATGATGTTGGCAAGCCAATAATCAACGACCGCCTTGTTCTTCCTGAGGGCTGGAAAGAGCTTGTCGTTTCTCTGCAAAGCGTTCTCAAGATTTATTCCACGCAACGAGACAATGGATGGATCTTTCTTGGTCATGGTGTCAATCCAGCCACCATACTCCATTTCTGGATTCAGGCCTTGCATGACATGAAACAGGCACTCGCTTACTTGGCCCTCATTAAGACCACTGTAGTAATAGCTCAAGTGTGTTAACACTAGAGCGACATCCACATGCCCGAATTCGGTCCTTTCCGCGGCAACATCTTTAGCCCGGAAGGGCACTGCTAGAAGCGAGTGCAGGTTTGGATTTACGCCGTAGTTGACCCGCCATCGCTTGTTCAGCGTTGTAAAAAGCACCCCACAAGCCATCAGGCCTCGGAGGATGAGGGCCTTGTCCACAAAGGAAATGCTTGATTCAGAAAACAAAAATTTAAAAACTCTTTCGATGACGTCTTGCTCTATCACTTCCTCTGTCAAAAACTTGCGCAACAGCTTTTCATCCTCTGCTTGCAAATTGGGGAACTCTGTTCCGCTTAGAATTTCGTCCACCAGCAGTCCACAGAACCTCTTGTACACTTCCGGTTTCAAAAGCCGGCAAGGAGGAAAGGCACCACATCCCGAATCATCTTCAAATATCTCCACGCAACCTCTGCCGGCGTCTTCTGCAGCGAGGATCTTAATTGCTACAGGCACATGCTTTAGCAGCCGCTGCAGCACTGCCCATCGCTGGCCGCCACCCACGGGGGGCATCTGCACCCCGAGTGCGTAAATCAACTGATACTTGACGTGCAGAATTTCGTCTGATTCGTCCAGAATGTCACGGGCGTTGTGCTTCAGCCAGTCCTGGATTTGCAGCAGCTTGGCAGCCACCCAATCCTGCCCAGCTTGGCATTGCTCATACGTCTTCAGCTGCAACGAAAGCCGGTATTCAGGAGTGGTGACGTTAACCCCACCCTGGTCCATGCATTCCTTGTAAATGTCAAGAATTGCCTCTGCCAGGGTGTTGCTCATTGGAAAATCGCGCCGGCAGGGTAAGGAGTAAATGCGGCGGTTGAGCAGCAAGCCTCCAAGGTTCAACTGCAGAGCCTGCCGGTTGGTATTGAACAGAGACTTGAGCACCGTGACCCGGCACAGCTGCTTCTGGTTGGTCAAAGCCAGAGCCAAGAGTGGTGTTATCACTGCTGTCTTCCCTTCCCCCATGTTCAGCTGCAGGACAGCATTTCCACCATCCTTTGGATGTTCCATGCATTCAGCAACCCGCTTTTGGATGGGCCGGATGAGGAGATCCATCTCGATTTCGAAGAGGAGCCATTCTGGCCGGTCGGCAGGGCTCCAATTCTGGTGAGGTGCATTGGCAAGTTCGCGCTGCAATTCGAAATGGCTATCGCTCTTCAAGTACTTCAAGCACCGCGAGGCGTGCCTCTTGCACGTCTCCGCAACGCCGAATGCTCCAAGCACGTTGCGGAGGTAGCTTTGAAAATCGGACAGGTTTTCTTCCTTGTGTGCAATCAGCGGTAGAAGGGTCAGAGGTGTTATCCGCTGATAAATCCCTGCATTAACCAACAACTTGACCAACGGATCTGACAGGAGCATTGATTCAGCCTGGTTCCAGTACTGCTTCTGCTGTTCGGCAGAGTGTTTGCTCAGCTGTCTCAGCAACTCCTCGGCTTCTGTAGTAGCACCAGGCTTCAACAAAAAGTGCTTTAATGTGCTTTCGGAGTGTGAACTGTTCACCCAAAGGCTAGCGACTAGGTGTTCCCAAATTTTGCAAGGTCCATTGGTCACATTGGGGTCTGACAGAATATTAAGATAATTATTGCTGGCTGCAGGTTTATTCACCTCTGAGTTTTGAGAAACGTCCTGGAGGAATGAATTCGTCATCTGCGTAGATGCAACAAAACCCTTCTGAAACACAACCTTCGCCGATTCGGATGCAACTGAGAAGTCTGCCTTCGGCATCACTCCGCAAATGTTAAATTCTATCGGCTTTTTGGTTTCCTTGCAATCATCCGATGGCTCGTTGATGGTCAGCTTTTGGCAAATAGACGTAGCGTAAAATTCGAAATCTGGCAACGTTTGCCTAATTTTCAACACCGTGTTTTCAACTTGGACAACGAATTGCTTGAGCTGGTAGTTGTCAAACCATCTTTTCAGGTGGACGTCAACAGACTGAATTATTGCTGCCAAATTCAAATAGCTGTGATCAGCTTTGTAACCATACACTATTGACGAACAACTGCTGTAGGGCCAGGGGGTTTGCCAAAGCATGTCTGTTAATCCATCAATTTGAACATCCCTACGTCTATCTATCTTCAGACCAGGACGCATCTGTTCCTCTAAAAATGAGTCGTAGTCATTTTTTGTATTGGATTCTATTGTTGAACGAATCACTCCTCTGTAAAAACTTGTCATGGCTGGGTCTTTGTAACATTGACAAGCCGGCGGATCTAGAATAAACTTTTCTGGGTAGACCGCAATGGTGTGCAATAGTATGAGATGGTCTTCACGCATGCCCATAAACGCGTAGCTGGCAAGAATCATCTTCCATTCCTCTATTAGCCCTCTTGCCTTCACCTGCCTAGCTACAATATACAACCTGAGCCAAGAGTTCCAAAATTCCAGTGCTTGCCATTCTGCAACGGTGGCTTCAACCGGAAATGGATCCAGGTGACCTTGAAGACATTCCCTGCCACTGACGAGAGACAAGTGCAAATCTCGTGCGGAATAGGTGGATGTTTCCCAGCTATTAACAAGGGACACAATGTTTAAGAGTGTCTGCATGCTTTGGTCAGCAAAACTGCAATCAAACTTCGTATTTACTCCCATTATTGGTTTTCTTATTTTCAGAACGTTGGGCATAATGTGAGCTTGCTCAGTAGTACATTGGAAGTACCTCCAGTAGGACTTCTCGCACAGAAACCGCTCACCAGCAGACTCAAGCTTGAAATCCTCTTCGCGCTGGAAAAGAACCGAGAGTCGCTTGCTGTCGCTGATCAATTTATCAACTATCATGTGGAAGCAGTCGCTGCAGGACAAGGAGTTCGCGAGCTTCCAGGTGGCAGTTGTCATCAACTTCTTCTTGGAATTGTACTTTCTCACAGGTGAAAGCATGGCAATGAGTGACAATGTCTTAGCAGTTTCCTGATCATACGGCTCGCAAGACCAGCAATGTCCTGACTGAAGCAGCTGGGTCGCCCTCTCCGTGCCCGTGTGCTGTGTAAAAGGGTCCGGCAAGGGGTGGGATGTCAAGGCGTGCAAATAGGCCAGGTAGGCACAGGCTGACTTAGTTTGGCCACACTTGAGCTGCAAGAGAGTAGAGTCGACCTCGTAGGCGAAGTACAGAGGGTTGCGCAACTTACTGGTGGCGATCCGGACTTTCCCCTCAGCGTCTGGCAATTCCACCTCGCCGTGAGGGATAAGAAGTACATTGTTCGCGGAGCCCTCTTCAGAATGTGTTAGCATCAGACCGCTCCTTAACCCAACTAGCGTGCCACATTTCTGAACTTCGGCCAGCACCATGCCTGGGTATTCTAGTGAAGAGACACGCAAGGTCGAAAAATGATTCTCCACCTTAAAATGCAGTCGCATTCTTCGGAGTTGGATGTCCAGCCTACACGGCTCTCCTTCGGAATTCGGCTTGAGGTAAACTTCGACAAACTCCTCCTCCTCAAAGCGCCGAAAAATCTTCATCATTTGGCGGAATGAAGGGCTAGAGTTGTCAATCAGGAACCGGTCGGTGAGATCTTCCTTAATGCGGTTAGTTGCTAGATCCAGGTGATACGCACTTGCGTGGGGCTCTTTGGGACGAAAATAAATGCAGCTTTGGGTCTCACTCCACCAATGGGTGCATTTTTGGATCAGGAAATGCTGAATGCAAGGCACTGACTGCTTGTCGGCAAAAATGAAGATGTTCTCCGGGACGTATTCGAGCTCTTCGTCATCGCCAATTTCTGAGATGATAAAAGGATTTGTCTTGCTTGATGGCGAATTGAGATTTTCGATGAACCTCATCTTCTTGCCTCTGAATGGATGCTTGGACACGGCGCTCCATGGAGCGTGGGTGAGAGGCTGCACTTTGATCATGAAGTCACCAAAGATTCGCCAGTAATCTGCATGATTTTTCAGCTCTGATGGCAAGTAATCCTCAGGCCTTCCGTTAACCCAGAAGTGTCCCTCTAAGATGTCCAGCTGCAATTCAGTGCGACAACCGCCGACTGATACCTCGGTGTCAAACCACTGCGTGCTGCCATCATAGCACCTCCAGTGCATGCGTTCAGAATCACATCGCAGAAACCCAGACCACACTTCTTTGGTGAAAGTCTGTAATATCTCCTCATCTGCATCTAGAAACCCGATGAAAAGATCCAAATTGGCAAAGCCGCATTCTCGGACCCGCCGTAGCTGATTTTGGAATGTTTTGGAGCAGGATGACAGGAATTCCTTTCCTAAATATTCCTGGGTTGTCTTAGCAGCCAGCAACCACTGTTGCACATCTTCCACGAGACAGTGTCGCGTGTCATGCTGAAAGTCTATCCAAAATGTCATAGAGCACAATACAGCAACAGCAAGGAGTTTCTTCCTTGTAGCACTTTGGTAGGATATCGGCTTGTTTTCCATGGTGTCCATCTCCATCTCAATAGTTTTGGACCAATTCCGCAAAATTCTTCGGCACTCTCGCAAATGAGCCAAGCACTGTTCCAAGATGGCATCGTCTTCGCTGATGGAGTAGATGCGAAGCAGAATTGCAATTATTGTGGCATATGTGTGATGATCGTCCCAATTCTTCTCAAAGCTGCTGATCAGGTTGCCTAGAACAGACAGAAATTCCTCCACAAAGCCTGTGTTCAGAAGATCGACATGAGCCTGCCGGATATGTGCGGGTGAAGTGGTATCGTCGCTTGGTGGCCCTGCACGCCACAGCACCTCATAAACAAGATTGAGCACAGACTCCGTCCTCAGGGAGAGTGTTCCTTGCTTTAAAGCTCGGTACAGATTTCTCAACTGAATCCTCTGCCCAGCTCTGATTGAGCCAAACTCTTTGAACTCATTCAGGGTAAGGGAGCTAGGACACTCGTGCTGTTTGGCAAGGATACGGTTGTCGGAGTGCTTGTAGTCGTGGTCCTCCAACGTCCATTGTAGGCTGGCATACGGCGAACCACACTCCACCCTGAAGACAAACCGTTCCAAAATCTTAGCGGGAATATTTATACGAGGTTTAATGATCTGTTTTCCAACGCACAGCTTGACATCACCGGAGTTTTCAATGACGAACTGGGTGGGGTCCTTGCTCGGGTGAAGATATCGGGGATTATACCTAACTTGTGGTCCATGCGTGCTACAGAGCTTCACTGGAAGGCTTGTGCATGCGGTCGATGCGTGCACATTTAGCTCATCAGACCAAATGCTCTTGCAATCTTCACCAGTGGTCAACACACCAAGATGGATCAGAAATCCACGGAGCATCTCCCTGAAGTAACAAATTGCCTGTGGAATGAGAAGCTCGAATATGATGGCATTTTGAAGTTCTATTTCCTGTGGTAGCGGCTTCTCGTAGATGTCGACGCGCATATTAGAAGCTAGGGCTATCAAATTGCACTTGTGGCATGTTTGCCAGCTTCTATTATAACGAGTATACACGTATGCACACTTACAAGATAAACTTTGTATTTGCAACTGAAGGTGCTCCCAATCTCGCTTTCTCAGTCTGGCCTCATCCATTTTCTCAGCTGCCTTTTTCTCACCTTCATCTAAGATCTCCAGTCGCTTGCGCTGCATTTCCGGACATACTGCCGCATGCCGGACTGAGTACTGGCTATTCAACTGCAATGCCTCATAGGGAGACAAAAGAGATGGATACGTGCCTTCACGATTTCGCCTCCTAAAGTAGGTCTCAAGTTCGTGAGCTAACCTCAAGTCTAAGCCAAATGGAAGCATAAGGTGCTCGATAATTTCTATTGGTACGCCAGTCACGTGTTGGCACATCAAGGGATAACTCTTGCAAACTGCCATATCCACCCACCGCAGGATTTTGAGAGCCACCAAAACCGCTCTGCTTATCCCCACCTGATCACCCGCGTAAGCTGCTTCGGCAGCATTCAAGTATGACACAAACGTCTTGCCGACGACCTCAAAATCGCTCGGCGGTTCGGTGGGCAAATTTTTAAGGACTGTGAATTCAAAACAAAACAGCTTCTCTAAACAGTCCGAGCTAAAAGTGATTGTTTCTGCAAATGGTACTGCAGAAAGTTTAGCGAGGTTTAATTCTGCGACCGGTGTTTTAACACGGATTGAACTAGCAGCAGTCTGTTGGCCATCATTTGCCTTGGCGTCCATCCTTGATTTTAAATACGCCTTCAGCGGTGCTAATCCGTGTTTCGAGTCTTTAACAAAATTGAAATTTGCGGACAGCACGAACTTAGCTTCCTCAGAATCCTTCTGTACTTGGGCTTTCCACCCTTTATCCAGCTGGCCTCGCAGGTCTTCGACCGCCTTTTCAACGATGAGCTGTACTTCCTGAAGCTGCGCCCTGACCACAGGATCTTCGTCATCTTTATAAGTGCTCAGCTTGTACCACCTCCTGCCAATCTTTGCCATCACTTGGACTCCGACGTCTGCAGTGATGGCCTCATACTTGCGGCTCAAAAGGCACATGAATTTCAGCAAAATCATCTTGTACGTTCGCCATCCGACTGCTGGCCCCAGCTCTTGGACGAGCAATATTTGCAGCACCACCTTGATTGCCATCCAGATGCCCAAGCGGCGGAAGGGCAGACTGGAGGGACTGCCGAAAAGAACCTCATCTCTCGATTTCTTCACGATCTTTGGAATTCTGGTGCAAGAGCGACTGTCACCATCACACAGCAGTCCGCAGAGCCATTTGGTGACAAACCTGGGATCTGGCACATCTCCCATATCGTCATAAAAGTTGTTTGATTTTGGCCTCTTTGGCATGGCCTCCGAAAGCATGTTTTCGTTAAGCGAAATTATTTGCCTGGCCAGGGCTTTTGAGGAAAGCAGCTGTGAGCGTGGCACGTGAACAGACATTGTCGGATAGGTTCCGATCAAACTGCCAGCTGTTGAAGTGACATTCGCCGAGTCTTGGGATGTGGCAAAGGTGGACACTATCACACTTTCCACCGGATAGCCATCGCAACCAGCATCGGTAAGGGTGACTAGCAGACCAGCGTTTTGAGCTCGGACGTAAATTGGGAGGGACTGGCCAGCTTTTAGGCCAGCAAGGTGCTGGGCTAAGAGGACATCGTCTATCAAATCCTGTACCTGATCCCAAACATGGAAGGCTTGAAGCGTATTGGGGAAGTGGTTTCCTTGAGACTGCATCCCCGGCAGGGCTCTGCAGAAAACCCGTAGAATGCATCTTTCTTCGTAAGCAATTTCCTTTGCCGTCAGTCCTTTGGGCAACTCGATGGGCAGAAAAACGTGCTGAATGATGCCCGCAGTTTCCTCCATGACCAGGTGTAACTATTAAAAATAACGAAGGACCACTAAGATGAAAACGTCAAACTTGCTCAATGTTTGCTGCACCACACAAGCAACTTTCTCTTTGTGAATTCATCTTATATATAATCACCCAGCTCCAATATCTAGATTTTTGTCCACGTAAGGGATTCACCATTATCTTATAAGGCTTAGATCCTCTTGGATAAATTTAGCCAACGTTATCGCCCTCAAGGGTGCATCCCTTAAACAATGGACTCATTCATGAGCCCCTAAACTGAACTACCCAAACAACTACATGGGTGTACATGTGCACCTTATTTTTATTTACCAATCGATGCAAAACATTGTTGCCATGGTCCTCTGGTCCGAATTCATTGGATGATCTGGAAATCTTATTTCCAGCACATCCAAAAGAGATCCCTCCTCCCACTTTATTAGCTACCTAGTTTTGTCTTGAGACAACAGTGCTCTATTTGCCGTGATATTTCTGTTTGTGAAATAAACCTGAAATAGCACAAGGAATTAGTTTCTTCAACATACTCACCTAGGATACCAGAAGCTGAGATTGGCCAGTACACCAAAGGATCCTGATTCCTGCAACAGACAAAATGTTTATATACATGTATTCTGGTCTCTGATTTTGGGAGTAAAATTCCGAAATATACAGAGGTGCAGTGAAGTTCCCCAAGGAATTTTCTACACGTTTCACACTATATTTTTTAACTTATTTTTAAAATCAGCCACTAATGCAGGGCCTAGAAAGCACACAGGTACATAAATAACATCAGCCCTAGTAATACAATGCTGTTGGGCCAACGTTGGTCAATGGTTGGCATGCCAATGCTAACTACGTTGGGCATTGGTTGGCAGCCATATAGGAAATCACATACGAATCACAACGAAAACCCAATGCATGCCTAAAAAGCTAATGGATTTGTATGGATCAGATTGTATGTAATTGTTCTGAAAAACAAATTATGAGAAATTACACAATTCCATCGTTCTTGGTCTTGTTTTCTCAAAAAAAATGTTGATTACTACTTATATATACTACAAATATATACATGTACATATATATACATGGGCAAATTTATCAACTCCCTTAATTAAGACGCGTATTTTAGGGAAATTCATTACCAACGACCCCTTCGTAATTTATATTTAAGAAAAACATTGAAGTGCTCTAAAATTGAATCCAAGTAATTTTCTAATCGCTCTTATTCTTGATTTCTAAATGAAGATCACACCATGGAGAACCCAATGAAATCCCTTCATTTATGGCCTAATATTTAAAAAATGTTGTCGACCTTGTATCATTATTTATTGACATTTTAATTATTCACTGCAACATTTCTAAAAATCCGAAATTCCTTGAGTTATAAAGTGGAATAAATTGCCGACAAAACACATTTTTCCGATTTTAAATCGGACATTTCGTTGCTGAGAAAAACATTTGTTCCTGATTCAGGATGGTGAGTCGAATTTTTTGCACTTAAGTGTACTTGTTTCAGCCTGGGAATCCTTTGTACAACAACTTTTGGGTGCTTTGTGCTACCTGAAATGACGCCAACATAACAAAGAAGTGGAATGACATCAAGTTGCCTGGTCATATTCACCTGGTGTACATCCAGGAGTGGTGGTTACAATAGGTTTTACCTCCCTCAAGAGTTTCCAGATCTCCTGTGTGGGTAAAAGTT
This sequence comes from Rossiulus vilnensis, assembly GCA_034700785.1. Taxonomy (NCBI): domain Eukaryota; kingdom Metazoa; phylum Arthropoda; class Diplopoda; order Julida; family Julidae; genus Rossiulus; species Rossiulus vilnensis. The sequence continues at coordinate 2,734 of JAQIXS010003592.1, read as the reverse complement.
GACATTAATTTTTAAGACACCTACAGCCTTTAGTCCATGATCTCTAAAAGACCGCACTCAATAATGTTCTATCTTTTAGACTGAAATCGCAAAAGTGAAAATCATCAAATGCATTGGAAGAAAAATGTTTACACATAGTTTTACAGTAAAAATCCTACCTGATAAACTTGTTGGCATCAAACACACACCAATTTAATGTGACAACATAAACAGACTAACATAACCAATTAATAATAAGAAAAATAGTAGTCTGTTGGATTGCATATCTCATACATCATAAATGTGACACTTTTGCTAACATTTCCAGAATAGCCATTATTTGGTTAATAAACTTGAAAACCCGTACGCAACCTCCGAGAACAGGGATTTTACTGACAATTCCTTTGTCAATCTTGTTTTTTTTAACAAGTAAACAGGACACTTTGAAATATATCAATCAGACTAGTCGACGACCAATATTACACATACACACACAAATAATTAGCAGTTATAATAAGCATCTCAAAAAGTAAGTGGAATACTAGGATTTTGTATCAATTGTTTGAAAATTTTGACTAGAGCAATTCAAAATAAATGAAAATCTAAGCTAGGTCCATAATTAAGGATGTAGTTTTTCAAACGTAACAAATGCCAACGTTGTTAATTAAAATGTGCATAGAGTTGGATTTGTCTAAATTACATGATTGGCAACATATTGTAGCTATTCTAGAATTTGAATCAAACTTCAAGTTAAAATTTGATTAATAGTCCTGTTTTTCAAAAATATGTATAAGGCCTTCAATTAATAAAATTTATTTTTGAAAACAATGTTAAGGTATAGAAATGCAGAATAAATGCCAAGATAATTTGTGCTATTGTATGGAAAATTTGTTTTAATAGAAAAATTCTTGGAGTTTTAAAGTGTCTTCATCATTTAACAAAAAAAATATCAAAAGCAGACAAAGAAATACAAAAGTACTAACATATTGTGGTGACTAAGGGCTGTTTTGCATTGAACGGTGTCGTAGGAAGAGCTAACTTGGCCTAGGCTCTCTCTTAAGGTTAATCATGCAAAAATTCAACACATTCCCGTTTAAAATACTTATTATCCATGCTAAATTTAATTTACCCCATGTAGACTTGTTCTTCTCCAAAGACCCCATTCCATTCGTAGCCCTAAAGTTTAAATAATGAAAACGAATAAAACAAGTTCCCTGTGGAAGCCTCCTAAACCCATTTTTAGTGAAAATATCTTGTTTTTGGAGGTTCCATTTATGGGAAAATCACGTTTTTCTAATGTTCAATTTAGGGAAAATCCCGTTTTCAGCGGTTCCATTTGGGGACGTTCCAATTAAAGAAAATTGTCATTATTGGAGGTTTCATTCAAGGAAAAATCCCGTTTTAGATTCATTTGGGGAGGTCACAATTAAAGAAAATTTCCGTTATAGATTTCGTTCAGGGAATAAATCCCGTTTATTAATGTTCAGTTTAGGGAAAATCTCGTTTTCTAATGTTCCATTTAGGGGACAATCAAGTTTTCTAATATTCAATTTAGGGAAAATCCCGTTTTCAGCGGTTCCATTTAGGGGAAAATCCCGTTTGGGGAGGTTGCGTTTAAAGAAAATTTCCGTTATTAGAGGTTTCATTCAGAAAAAAATTCGGTTTCCCAATGTTCAATTTAGGGAAAATTTCGTTTTCTGAGGTTCCTTCTAAGGAAAAGTTTCGTTTTTGGAGGTTTCATTCAGGAAAACATCCCCTTTTCCAATGTTCAATGTAGGGAAACTCCCGTTTAATCAGATAAAATGCCAACCTTAAATTGCTCTTATCTCTAAGGATTGTTTATGATACCGCGCAAATAAAGGCGTGTCTAACAACACTTAAGCAATTATGGGGAATTCCCTTTTTTGATAGCAAACGTTTTCCTTCTGAAATAAGAACCTCAATTCGTAAACTCGTTCCAACTTACATTACAGTTTGCACGTGGGATCTAACGTGACAATTTCCAAATAACAGAAATGCACAAGTACGTGGATTATAAGAATATAAAGCTACATGTACATGTCCGACTCGGTTAGGCAGGTGAATTTATAACGTTTGGACACAAAGAACTGAGAAATTGATGACAAATTCAACAGTACCTTTAATTGACTGACGGATGTGCCGGTGCACGAATGACAACTGATACAGGCACGCAACGCATCTGGCGAACTATCACACAAAACCAGCCTCAACTGATGGAGGTATGCGAAGCCCTAGTTTTATCAAAAACGTTATTCTGACATTCAATACTCGAAGACAAACACACAGGCGATCAGGTTTCTCTCAAAATTATTCAAAGTTGCATGCACTTGCTACTCACCATGCAGCATCACCACATCCCACACAAATGTCCCTGTGCGCCGCACGCGTGGGCTTAAGTAGAGCATGTGACGGGGAAATCCCCTGTTTGGTTAGCCAATTGTCATGCCAACATTGGCATTTGCGCTTCCTACCCTTTATCTACCCTTCCCCACTTCATGGACTCACCCAATACTTTTTGGCGGTTTTTTCAAATTTCTTAATTTTTTCATAAATATACGGGGCCTGCTAAAATGACCAACTAAAGCTGGAGCCCTAGTGGACAACCAATTCTACATTAGGAATAATAAATTGAGCAATTATAATACGTTTTTCAAGCAAAGAAAGTGTGAGGACGATTTTTGCATGCTGGGCATGCTTGCAGCTCATCCTCAAGACATGGCGGAATTGCAGCATA
>JAQIXS010003591.1:0-17639 GCA_034700785.1 Rossiulus vilnensis | reverse complement strand
GCCGAATATAAAGTTCAATTTGTAGTCATAAGATGCTCGTAAAAGATTTTCCAGTTGGCCCGTTCAGATAGGAACGACACCAAATTATTTTAACAGAAATTTTTATATGCTTACCAAGAACGACTAATCCCTTGATCATTTTGAAAGTATTTGAGTATTAAACCTAAAAAGGAAAAAAAATAACATAAACCAATAAAAACGCATGTAGCTCGGTATTGTATGATATTAGCGAGCATTGATATGGAATCATGGTTACAAATATGGTTACAACATTATAAATGCATTAAGTAAACTTTTATATCGATACATATGACAAAATATGACTTGAAACAAGCACTTCATATTACTCAAAAAACTGTTTACACACAACCCATTCTTTATGTGCAACTTCAGATTTGTCCCTATTAAAAAAATTCTATATCAATAAGACTCTTTCTCTTTTCTTTACGAAGCAACTAAAAGATAGTTTCTTGTACTGTATATTGCAGCAATGTTATGAAAGTAGATGAGCATTTAATTTACAATAATTGTGATAAAATATATGACATTACTAATGGTAAGGTTTTTAATATTTATCATCCCTAATCTTCTTAAATTTTAAAATCAAATGCATGAATATTATTAGTCACTTCAAAACTGCCAAATGGACTTTGACAACCATCTTTCTCCAAGATTGTTTTACATAAACAGTAAGTTTCATTTGCCATTGGTTAGCAATGGGCAAAATGATCTCTGCTGGCCAATAGCAACAGAGGCTCGTTGCTGCTTTGATAAAGCATAGAAAGGCAAGTTTAAGGAAAACAGGGAACCTTCAATATTGCATTTTCTTGCTTTTCCACATGTTTTTCAGCAACTGTAAATTCCCTATAAGTCATGCTTGGTAGTTCACCACTGCATTAGTATTAATCCAAGGCAAAATAAACGCAACGTTAAGAAGCAGAAACGTTGTTGTATCCTCACCCGAATTGAATGCAAGAAAATCCTAGCAGAATGATGCTCCGTTGGAAACTGAGTAACTCTTAGCACAGAACAGTTCTATTTGTAATGATGGAGCTAAAGAGCTTGTTCGTCTTATTTATACCTACGTCTGAGTCCGTCAGAGTCATCCTATTGTTGAGATGCAATGGTTACCTCCTCTCCTATCATAGAGCGCACAGGGCGTTAGGATCCACCTCCAGCCCAGTTTCCCCTTAGATTCCTTTCACAAAAGGAGCGAAATATGCAGCGAAAGGGGAGCAAAAAATAGCCTACATCTTCACAAAAGTGAATGTGTTCTTTTAATGCGTATTATGGCCAATAAAATTTGCCGGTCAGAGAGGATGCATCCAATTCCCATAGCGACTCCTCCATCACGATTTCTTTTTTATCAAACCCCCCTCAAGGTAACTGTACCTTATCACGAGGTTATGTTAAACTGAAACGCCATGTGAATCGTTTTGAACTAGAGAGTGACCACTCAGGTTGTAATTATTAATGTATATGGAGCAGAAAGTAACATTATCTTGACTGTTTCTAGGTGGACATTGCAATATTTAAGGATCATTACCTAACAACTGGTGGCACTAAAAACTAAGTGGTGTGCATGTACATGTGCAAGGATTAGGGCGATGATTTGAGTGGAAATGATGAATACATGGGCTAATGCGACTTCCTGAAAAATTGTTTAACCGCTTTGATTTCTTTTCATTTTATTACTATAATTATTATTAAACTGAAAATCGAATTAGTGAAACAAATATGTTGATTATAATTTTTACGCTGCATGAGCAGGTAGGCATATGGCTTCAATGACACTGTCACCGCTCTACTTGAATTAATGTGTAACGCATGGGTTAGCCATTCAAGCATAAACAATCAGGAATAAAATGATATTCACCATGTAAATTGAAGACACAGTATGTGTTACGTTTATCTTCTTTATGTTGAAACTTTAATGAATCTCAATAACTTTAAGGATAAAATGGCATCAATATGTCTTTAGTTACGTCATCCTAATACGAGCCGATAGCAGGGATGAAGAAGGAAAGAAAAGTGGAAAAGAGCAGAAAGGTCGTGTCTGATTTATCTTCCTGTCATTGTTGAGGCCAACCCGAAATTAACTCATAAATAGGTCACTTATTTGATATAAAAGTGCATATATGATTTCATCGCTATTACAATTAATTACACTTTAGTAAATAAAAATGTGGACAAATTTGAATCTTATCAGTCGTTTTCGCTAAATTGAAGAACAATTCATCATGGCGACTGTACCTGCACTACCAGAATTTTGATTAATTGTTTGACAAACAAATCTGACAACTACCATTGACCGACGACGATTTTCAAATTAAAAAATATTAATTCAACCAAAAAAGCCGTATTACAGTTTTGATATCCGAAACTTTTTTCCAATGATTTTCTTTTTTCTCTTGAAATGTGTTTTTTTAAAAAAACTGACTGTGATTAATTTTAATTCTTCTGGAAGGGTCAGAAATAAGTGATAAGGATGCAGAGTAATGTAATAGGTACATTTAACATAAAGGATGGATTTGCGTACATAATAATTGTAATGAGCAGTAGATGCTTTATAAGAAATAATTTTAAAGAAAATGTGAGCAGTTTTTATATTTCTGTTTAATATTCACGAATAGCTATACATTAATCGCATAAGTACTACACACAAATAATTCCGCTATAATAACATTCAAAAGAACAATATACGGTTCTTTAAAACTCCCATGATTATTTGAACCTTCAAGAACTTCATTCTTTTCCATCAATAATAATTTTTTAAATCTGTGCTAAGCACTGTGCAATAAGGTAGGTGAAATCCGCACTGGTCAACATCCTTTTAATGTAATTGTCTATTTGAATCAAAATTATTACCTCATTGCTTTTTGTAAGCCATGGAACGTTTGGGTCATAACATTTCTTACACAATTCATTAGTTATTCTCAGGCATGATGTCAGAATGAATGTGATGGTAATATGTGTTGTTTGTCTTGACCCATCACACACTAAGAGCCATTGTTACGCCGCGCGTGCTGAGGATCAACCATTTAGGTTGTCGTTTCAGCCGTTGCTCTTGTGGAATGTTCAAAATGTGAGGTGGCATCGCCGAAGGTCAACATACCTTGACACATACGTTGTCCTATTAACATGTACTCAACTGTTACAAAATGCGTGTTATGCAGCTCACTAGAATCACAAATTGATTATTTGTGATTTATTTGTCATATCAGTGTTGAACAACTTTTTATTGCCCAAGTCATCTTAAATTATTCAGTAATAAGCCTCTTAATAAGTTGCTAACACATATTTGAAAAAAATGTCATTGTTACCTTTTATATCTACGTGATTTTCGTTACTTGAGCAACGAATTCATTATATCTTGAAATTTTCACGCAACTTGCTCCTTACAGTTTTTTATAGTACATCGTTGTGTTCAGGCATCTGTCCGCCATTTCAATTATTTTTATTTTATTTTTTCATTAGCTTAAATTCCACGCCCAACATGTGTATTAGCAAATTGAAACATCGGATGAAAATTACATTTTTACATTAAAAGAAAAGATTATTTCATATGTGCTTATATTTTATTGTATATCAATGATGCAACATTATTTAAATAATCTACAAGATTACTGTAATATTCAAATCAATGTACGCATGAAAATGTCAATTGAATGACTGTAAATTAGAGAAATCAGATTTTAAGGCGTTTGTCAACAAATAATGTAAACGTGTACACGTTTGTATATTTCCTCAATTATGGTGCATGCAAAGGTTACACATAATTATTTCAAATATACATGTATATTAAAGAATTATATTAAGAACTGAAATGAACGCAAATTTACTCAATTAAAAAAGTACGAATGTTTTCAGGGGGAAATTGTCATATCAAGAGAGCTCAAGGAGCTTGTCAAAACATAGAAGACCGGGTTATGTAACAGATACATAGATTGATATTTTCTGATTCGACACGCTTTTCTAATACTTTTTAAATAATCTCTACAAAAACATGCTGAATAAACGTGGGAACAAATTGTCATCCGTAACTATATTCTCAGAAGATTTCAGTGTTTTTTTGCGACGTGAACACACAGCACTGTATTTAAGCTAAACTATTAATATAGCTCAAATGCACAAGGAAACTTGTTTGTCTGGAAACGAAACAAAGTTGTAAAAAAGTATCTCAAAACGTCGATGGTTTGCATAAAAGTAATTTGAATAAGTATTCCAACCAATTTTTCACACTGATTATATCTGGCATATAATACGCTTGGTTTGTATAAAATCTTGTTATGAAAAGCTTCCAGTTATTATACTGTATTAGGTATGCACTATTTTATGCAGAGCATGCCATTTAGAATGTGTTCCATGCCTAGTCACACAAACCTTTCTAGATATACATGTACATGTAGTTATGCTGACTTAAGCAAATGTGAACGTATTGTTTACGGGTTTTAGTGCTTAATCATCACAATGCAAACAATAAACATCACACAATTACAATGTGCAGTTTATTACCATTACTTTTTAAATATTAAACTGAACTTAAAATATTATTTCTAGGTAATGCACATTTATAAAATAAAATGTAATTTTTAAATTTTTTTAATGTGAAATAATCCAGGTTACGTTATAGTAGTTCGGTTAACAAAATTTAAACTGCATTTACTAGAGTACACTATAAAGTGAAATTATTGACTTGTTAGATTTTCTGGAGATCATTGAATTGTTAGAGAATAAGAATATGTTTAACTAATTATACTCAAATATATCTTTTTAAAGAAACTTTCCAATTAAAAATCTGGAAGTGATTTATAATTAAAGCCGTTTTCAAGCTGACTATGCAAAGTCTACTACAACTATGCGGCGCATTAAGTCAAATCACTAGTTGTTTGTTGTGATTTTAATCAGCTATCATTTACGAAATAAACAACATGTAGGTCTAAAGGTTAAATGCATAGGAAAAACAAAATCACCATAGGTAAAAGTCTGTTTACAGTACAGCTTTTAAAACGTACACAATTCCAAGTGAAAATGGTGCATAAATGAAATCACACATCAAAATACTGGTTCATTTATTTAAAATATTAAGATAAAGATGTAATTGCTCAAAACGATTTCTTGATAAATGGTACAGAAGTGTGAGCTTTAAAACTTTTCCTTTTGATGTCATTTCAAAACACGATGCTTTGTTGCTCAGATACATGTATATCATTAAACTTATAACCGTAAACTGGCTGTTTATAAAATATTATCGGAGAACTCTGACGTTGCATACACTGTAGCTATAAAAGCAGTTCACTACAATTTGCAGCATTTTAATTAATTATAAATTGCACTTTGGTAGCTATTAGAATCGGCTTAGCGTCTTAGTATTGTCCTTAGCTGAATTAGAGGGGCGATTCATAATGAATATTTTCAGCTTTATTTTTCAAATATTGGCCAACTTTGTCTTATTTGTTTTACATGATAAATAGCACAATTATGAATCACAGTATGTTCTTGGCAATAGAATATATTCTTTTTAAATTACTTGGTTTGCACCAAGAATGCTAAATGCATCAATAATTAAATCATATCATGTTTGGTATACACGTATTTGATAAATTTCCCTCTATTCCTTCCCGAGTATGGTATCATGTTTAAATCAATAAATCATGTTAGTACATCTATGACAAAGATTTTCCTTAACATCTCCTGGAATGTAGTGGGCTACGATTAACATATTAATTTAAATTGATTAAATGTACGTAAGAAGTATTATGCTATGCGAAACAAAAAAAACTGCTTTGAAAGTGGAAAAAAGAGGTACTGGCTAGTATAACGTTAAAATATTCCACAAACTGGATTTTATGCCGGGTATAAAATTGTAATCATCAATGTGCTGCTATAATAATTACAGCACATCTGGGTTCAAATTTTTTCGAAAGTAGAGGCGTTGTATTGTTTGCAAATTCTCGATGTTATTGGCATGCAAGTCTAATATGTTAGCAAGAGACGTTTAGGGGTTCTTCAAATTCGGAGCGTATTAGATGTTAATGGTAATTTCATGTACCAAATTTGACAATTCGTATGGATAGTAAATTTAACATGCCGTTGGAAATTAAACAGTAGTATGTAGGCATGTCAAACTTGATACAGAAACTAAACATTACAATAATAACCCGTAAACCCGATGACCTATTTCCAGATATCTGTTTATTTATATCAAAATGTTAAAAATCATGCTTTGAACTTTCAAATTTGTATGGATGGGTTTCCTTTTTTATAAGTAGGTACATAAAATATAGTATTTCAGCTTAACGTTTCAAGTATGAAAGAGCATTTTGCCCTATTTTAAACTCTGCAATAAAACAAGTTTGCAAGATAGTAAATCGGAACAATTATCAGTTCCTTGTAAAAGATATATGGCAACAGGTTACATTCTAGATGAGCAAATTTATGCTCGAAGTGAAAGCAAACAGCGACATAACACGATGAAAATTTCGAATCGCACTATGCAGGCATTATTTTGTTGAGATATTTAATACAGACAACAAACACGGAAGAGCTTAAAAGATCGTTGGCTTAAGTCGTGATATGGTAATGTAGAAAATCCATTCAATTACGAGGTAAGCCCGGACTTACAAAGGTAATCTATTTCGAATTTCTAATTTAGAAAAGAGTTAACTTATTTTATAAATGAAAACAGATTTAGCACGAATAATTTATTTTGATAGGAAAAAATCGAATAATTATGCAATATAACACTTTTATAATTTGGCTTAGTTGAAGTTAAATTCGTGATGCGACACACAGAGTTATCTAAACTGGAAAAATAACGAGTGTAAAAAGGCAATTATTTTAGATATTACACTCTTAGTTGACTACTTGAGATAAACCTCCCATAATAAAAGAATGAATGCAAGGGGACAATTTCAAAAAGTCATTTAAATGGGTTGAAGAAATTACATTGATTTCTGTATATGATCAAGAATTCTCAAATAGGAGCAAATGAGGACTTATTGAGTAGGGCGACAACTTCCATGTATAAAACTCGGTACTACCAGACTATTTATGTTACATGTATGTGTTTAACACCATATGCATAATCAGTGAACGCATTGCTTTGTCACCAAGTCATTTGCGCAATTTAACCCTATTTGGAATAAACAAACGTTATTTTTAATCAAACTTACTAAAGTGTCACTAATCAAATCAGATCACCTTTAGAAGAACTTCAAAAGTTGATTGAACTGGTGATTAAAGCAAAGCACACCTTGTGGAGTTATAACCACATTCTTTGCTATATTCCTGAGAAATAACTTGCAAAACTACTGATTTTATACAAACATGCAGAAAGAGACGAAACAGCAAGATGCATCACGTTTATGAGTTCAAAAAGTTCGCAGGTGAGGTGCAAAGTGCAAAAATTCCGCTTGTTTCTATCTCATGTGTCATTTCAAATATTCGCTCGACTCTCCGTACGTGACATTGTTTGTAATAAAAGCTACATGTAACTACTTTTTGCATTGGTCTTTGTCGAGGTTAAACTGAGATTATACATGTACCTAATAGCAGTAAACGACATCGCCTTAGTCTGAACTTGCATCTCAAAACCTGAAACCCTATTTTATTCTCCGAATAAGGTTAACAGAACATGCATCCACGTGAATGTCATGAGAATAATAACGCTCATAAATGTCTAATGCATCAGTTCTTTATGGACTCATCATACAGTATATGCTGATCTTATTGAACTTTCAAGTTGATAAGCCAACATTGAGGTGTCGATTTTTAGAATTTGCATCTTCGTACATGTAAACAAGTAAACAACTGAAACGCCTTTATAAGTCGTAATTAATTTCTCGTTTATGGCCTTCATATGCCGAGAAATCTGTTTCATGCACGATACAAATGCTTTACAGCAATTTTCGAGGCTGTATGCTTTAATCGATAAAAGTGTAGGTATGCCGACGGAGGTCATTAGGTCAGAGCAGAACAATCTGGGGGAAAATCTTAGCTACAAGGATGCCAAATTGGAGCAAACGTTCTCATGGGAGCTTCACTTTTCAAATCAACCTGTTGCATATATGAGATCCCGCTTTTGTTAGCGTTGGCATTTTCTAAAGATTAAGCTAAGGTCGCTCTTTTCATAGGCAGGCAAGCATGCAACGGTATTTCTTGCACAGCCTGTCTGCCTTTTTTATTTCTGTCTATATATTCTACTTCCTGAAAGTTGGGATGGAGAAAATTATGAGGCAAACGAAACGCCGCACATATCCAATCTTTTCATCTACAGTACCAATTAAAGGGCAACAAATGAACCTTTATGTAATCTCACCTAACACATTCCACGCACCCCGATTTTCATAATTTGTCTGCTTTCAGGTAATTCGATTAATGACTTGTTTGCATTGTAAACATGTGTTGTGAGGAAGATTTTGCGAGTGTAGGTGCTTCAGCGCGTTAGAAAGTTTGTATGGGGTATGATCGAGGCGAAATCGTCTGATTGTAAATATTGTTGCAAGGAAAATAAATTGCACGCATCATCGTCTTGGCGAAATCATCACGCTAAGGATAAACTAAATCGTCGTCGAAAGAAAGTCAAGCCGATTCGTGTCCGAATTTAGATTGCATTACCCTCTTTTTGTGTAACCTAATTAAATTAAACAAAATAGAGTTCAACGGCAGCTTTGATGTAATACGCAATCAATTAATGCTATCCGCGTTAAGATATAATGCGTGGGCAAATGCGCTCCATGTGACTGGTACCCAAAAAAAGAAAACATTGTTACCAGAGAAGCATACATTTTGTTTAATTTAAAAAATACGGAAATTCCAATAGGAAGAAAGTTTGATAATGTTTCAACATGTAATAATTCTTTAAATTTTGATATTGTATATTTTCACTTCTTATGCTTACAGTGTACAGGTAATGACAATTAACACTGCTAGAAGATAAGCATCTGAAAATTCATTGCCATTGTTCAGACGTTTCCGGTCATAAAGTCGCTCAATAAATGTTGCCACGGGATCCTAGTTTCTTGTTTTTGGCGTAACGGCCAATTAGGGTCACTAAAGCATCTACATTTTTTATTTATTTTTTACAAACAGGTCTACGATCAATGGAGTAAAGGAAAAAAGGTAAATTTGCATAAAATATTCGCGTGCATGTCATAGTTCATATACAGCATAACTTTTAAATAATAAGGAAAAATGGGAAGTCTCGAAATATCCTTATAATCAATAATCCAAACCAGTCAAAGCGATAGATGAATCGATAGACAATAATTTTGATTAAAATTAAAAGGGAGACTACTAATTGTTACTTAAGTATTAGGACAAGTAATTTATCAATTGTACTGTGGTGAGGCTTTTTACATTGAGTAATCAACATCTTTTTGATTTTCATAGATCTTATTTTGATCGTAACACTTCATTTCTAATGTTGTTTTCCAAATATAGCACACAACGATCCACGTATGCAATAATTGGTTAAGGTCATAATCACCAGCCCATTTATATTCCGGTTGCACCTTCCGTTTTATTATACAATACAGCATATCGAATTGCCTACAAACTAAACAGCCTTCTATTTCAAATAATGTTGAATCATATAAGTATTTAATTTCATGGTTTAAGTCCCTTAGCCAATGGAATTTTATTAAGAGAGTGTACATATTTGACACTGTTTACGGTTTTCTAACATACTGTATATTGACCAACAATATCTAAAAATTAGGTAAGGAACCGGATGGTGAACTCCACACATTGAAAACTGCGCAATAAGTCGAAAGACAAAAAAATACAACAGTTTTGTTACCTAGCACACTGTCAGGGCATTGTGTGTTGTGTGTGTCCATCTCTATTTTAAAGTGGTCTTACTAAGACAACGTTTTACCCATGCTATGTTTATAGCATAGGTAAAACGTTCCAGGCATTCGTGAAGCCCTAGCGTATTTGGAACAATGTTTGATTCCGAATAATATCCACACACCTACAACATAAATAAAAAAGCCTTAAAAATGTCCCAAGGCGTAGAGCAAGATTCATCCGTTCCCTTTTTCTTCCATTGCTGTAAATCATTTTCCTATTATGCAGTTCTATTGTTTATTACGGTGACACGAATCCTAAACTTCCAAGCAAAATACAGGGTACACTTTAATGAATCTCCTATAGAGGACGACATTTCGCAGAACAAGAGGTTAACTACAGGGAAACAATAACGCGAATACTACGGCGCAAAATTTAATTATATACACGAGCAAATTTGCATTTAAATATAGCTTGATTCAAAAATTAATTACCTAATGGTAACTATTTTCCTCTATAAACATGCCTTTGGAAGGCGCTGCAGGGGAGGAACTAACAGCTGGATTATGTTTTAAATTCAAAGGCAAAAACCAGTGTTTAATTAAATAGTAAAATAAGAATCAATTGTGTCCCCGACATATAATTGCCAGTTTACACGCCAACTAACGATCGAGTAAACGTCTTCCCCTTGTGCCAAACTTCTCTGGAATTCATTATTGCCTCAAGTGTTTGCTCATTACTAGGGTTTGTGATCGCGTTTGTTGTGCAAGGCAGTTGGAAGTCAGGGGAAAGTACTGTAAATATTCAACACCGCTGCTGTCAATCATTAAAAAGAATAACGATATCTGAAATATACTTTTTCTAGACTGGCAAAATGGCTGGAAAGTATGGCGAAATTGAGTTTGCTACACTGTTTCAGCATGCTTTCATAAACTGTCGCCAAATGCTATTTTAATAATTAGTAGGCCTATATTTACACGTATTTCCAAACATTTTCTCTACAAAAATGCGGCCTAAAATCCAGCACTTGTAATAACTCCATAATACTGCATTGCATTTACTGTATTAGTGATATGTTTCAAAAATATTGCTTTTATCAACCACTCCATAGTTAAAAATTCTAAAAACATTTATTGGAAAATATACTTCAAATGAAGTATTTCTGCTTAATTAATCCGTAATTTGTAATGTAAGTTTTTGATAACTTTTCCCTGTAACGATCTATTAGTCAATATACTTAGCACTTTTTTATAGAAATATAGTACGTACAGTAGTCATAAAATCATCCATTTCTGATTATTACTTTCGTACTTTTTATAACATGTTCTTTTAATTACTAATATTTATAAGTTTATAAATATATGCATGCATATATATATGTAATAATATGCATGCATAATATATAAATAAACATGGGTTACTATTTATAATCGCAATTTCGTTTTTCAAAAATTGTCGCCTGAAGTTCCCATTAGAACCATTTAAAAGATTTATTATTAAATTAGATAGTATGGCGAATTTAAATTGCTGCTCGCTACACATGTAACTACATTGAAAAATAAGTTCCCACCCTGATCTAGCATAACAAGAAGGCTTGTAGTTAAGAAGTCGCATTAATCATATCCTGTACTTGCCACAAGAAATTTAGGCCTCACTCAATCATACTGTACTTACCAACATTAATTACTCTATATCACTTTATGAAAAGACAACTTGAAGTTTTACTCCTGGTTTTTAACATTTCAGTAGAAGAGACATCTTGACTGAATTATTTTAACTTTTTTGCAGATTGGCAAATAAATACCTTGGTGTGCAATAAACCAACGAATAAATCATGTTAATGTCTTTTATTCTCAAAAGGTAATAAAACAAAGATGCACCCTACTCTTACAGTGTATTTGTTACAGTAAAATATTCAACGAAGTTAACATTATACGCCTATCAACAAGCCTCTTTTGAGTAGAGAAGAAACAAACAATTTAAGCGTGTCATTAACGTTCAGCATGCGTTCAACGTAATTCTAGGTTTTATCTCCCTTGCGTGATTCAGTTTGCATGTTTAGATAAATGTATAGCTCGGATAATGTCTAGGAAAGTACAAACAGAATTACTGCTTACTTTCACTTCTTGAGATGAAAAAAATGATGTCCATTGATTTTTAGTTTGGCATCGTGCATGTTTATTGAAAGAATGCGGATATAATGAGGCATTGAAGAGACAATAGTAAAGCGTATCCTATGCTTATCAAATTACTTAAGACCTACATACGAAATACGGATTAAACGTAGTTTTCTAGGCCGGTAAATGTGTCCGGAGAAAGTAGAGTGATGAGCATATTAGTATAATGCGATGAAAGTCACCTTAAAAATTCCTAGGTGCGAAGATCATTTAAAATGCAAGAGAATTTGTCTACGGACTACGTTTATTGGTGCAAAATGTACATGTATACATTATTTGAAATGCATTTGCAGGTTTATGAAATGCCATCGCATTAGTCGAGAAAAATTCCTGTGAAAAGCAGATCAAAATCCTTGCGGAATTCTGAGTGAAGAAGGTCATCGTCTAGTTAAAAAAGAGGCAAGAAAATTATTAATTAATTTGCCGCAGGCAGTTAAGTGATATTCCAATTGTTACTTGTATATCAACTGTGCCGTATTTCGCCTAATAAGAATTAAACATGTATTGACCTCCGACTTATCAGACATCATAATGATAAAAAATCATTATCACGACAAATGTGCCCTGGTTTAACTTTTTCGACTATTCAGAATCGGCAACAAATTTTAATTTTTTTTCTTGCAATGAGAAATTGGCAACTTATACAAGTTTTGCGATTGCTCAAAGCAATACATGTACAGTATATGTAGTTCTACAACGAGGAAAAAAACCAAAATGCTAAAATTAAATGTCTGCTATGTTTCAGCGTCGAAATACAGGTGTTTACGAGTTCCAATTACACTAGAGGCAGAGGCAGAAGTGGTTTTTGTTTCAGAGTAACATAAAATAATACTCGGTGCAACCTGTTAACCCCAACAAAGTCAAACCCTTAAAAAATTTCGTTCGTTAATTGCGAGTACAGCACAACCTCAAAAACCCTTCTCAATTTTGTAGAGCAACTGAGCAAGCGTGGCAATCAACCGTACCTATCTGAAAATCTAGGGTGACTATAGGGTTGCTTCCAAATTAGTTATGCTCGCAAAAAAGAAGTAAAATGTAGAAATATGATTAAATTCTCGATAAGAATTGGTTATTATGGGGTCAACGTTACATCCCTTCCTAATAGATGTCGTTTAGCAGCAGGAATGCTTTTTATTTCGCAGCAGACAGTCAGTAGGTCAATTGCAGTAGAAAGCACGAAGAAGAAGCTGGCAACGCAGTTGCATATTTAAAAAAACCACCATTGAATCTAATTGGCTTGCATTAAATTGAAACAAATTTAATTGTAACAAAGTATCTACATGTAGTTTGAGTTATTGTTGTGTGACTTACAGATGACCTCACAGTTGTACAATACTGGGACAAAAAAAATAATAATGTTAACACTGGCCAATGTACATGCATTTCCCTGTGCTAATGTAATAAAGCCTGTCTCTTGTATTCACAGGAAGAGGTGCATGTATAATTTTCTCAAACGTAATGAAATACATTCTACATGTATGCCAATGTTAAAAATATAATGGATTAAAATTTCATTACTTTCTAAAGGCGTTACAGCAATTATCGTCGCATTATGTGACCTACTCTTCTTTTATAGAAAATAAGCACATACATGAAAATCTGAACGGTTGCTTGTGGGCTATGCATACTATTCTGCAGCGATTTTCATTTCTTCAAAAATTGCCATGTTATTTTTCTCAGAAAATGAATCAACAGGAGGTCGACGGAAAATAACATTGGGATTCGGAGAACTTGTTAACTTATGACCCTTTAGTAATAAACATGAGGTGATTTTTATTCATACGGGAAAGTTGGTAGTTTGTGCTAATGCTGATCCATACATTAACCCTCAATTAAATTGCTCATAATTGGCAATATTCTGCTGATAAATTTTGCATTCCAAACTTAATATTTCATTTTTCCGACATAATGCAGTAACTATGCATGCCTGCAGATATAAAAGGAAACATGGGTTATTAACAACATTTTTAAAACATCGAAACTTAATTTTCGCAAGTAAGGTTATTTTTTTTAAAATTTTTAAGATGATCTACGAGCATCTTTGCCGGATTTCATTGAAATTTCAATAAAATTAACACTAAACTCTAGCCTACTATTAAGAGTCATTCCAAATTTAATCACGTCTATGGTGCGCCTTTGGGGACGATGATGAAACGCATAATGCCGCCTACACGTAGACAAGTATTCGCTTTTTTTTGGGATGTTTCACGCGAATCACCTCCATTAATTTAAATTTACGACGCTGAAACTAGTGGAAATTAAACGACAAAAGACGGATCTCTTTAGCACCAAATGCGATAGCGCAAAAAAAAAAACGTACATTGACCTATAGACTTCTCCTTCATGCCAAAAATAGCATTACCAGCCTACTCTGAAAACGTGAATATTATGGTACAAATAAAGGTATACGCAAAATGCATTATTCTGTTTATATGTGTATAGGACACCCATCACTATCGATATCGAATATTTCCAAAAAAATAATAATTGTAATAAGACTTAATAGAACACAGCTCGGATGTAACTTATTAACTAACACAATCGATGTTTCCTTAGTAAAAATTGGAAATTATTCGCGGTCATAGATCACGGAAACGAGGTCAGATTTGGTTATATTTTTCAGTTCACCTGGGGCTATCCACATTAATAAAATACAATTTTTGAAACATTTTGTTTTCGAAGGTACTTGTGCATGCATAATGTGAAAACAATCATTCCAAGCCAGTTCTCGAATCTCAGTATATACAACTTCATTTCGATGAGAATGATTAATGTACAAACAGGTTCAAAGTATCAAAGAAAAGAAAATGAAAAATGGAAACTAATCGCAAGCTAAGCATCGAAGTGATCACGTGACGAAAGTTGGATTCGTGAGGCCAACTTTACAATTATAAAATCACCATATTTTTGGCAGAATTCCTAATAACTCAACATATCTGGTAAATTACATTCAGTAATTTTATAAATCGTATTTTCAGAGGGGTGAATTGAAAGCAAAGTGAAAAGCTGATTTCCCTTTACTATGAGAGGCGCCCTGCAATAACTTCATGCACAACGTAGGCTGTAATATTCGAAATCTGCATGTAGTAACTGAAATAAAGCGTTTTTGCATTAAAAAACTGAATGTATTTGTATGTTTCCTTATTTTATAAACTAGCATTGTTAAAACACTTATTTTTTAATCCTTTCTAACGGCCATAAAAAGAGGAAAAAATTCAGTCGTTTATTCTTTTTAATCTACCTATAGCAAATCTATCTTATTCCGAATTTCTTATAATGCATTATATAAACAAATATGTAAGATGCAAAGAATAGATTTGCATATCGCGTTGCATATCACGTCTTAACAAAGTTTAATTCAGAATTAGAGAAGTAAGAAGAATAACCTGCAGTATTTAGATAAACTTCCTTAAATGTACCTTTCTCTTCGAAGACTTACAGATAATCAAGTTTAAAAAAATTCAAGCATGTACATGTATACCCCAAAAATGTTGAGGAAGTTAAGAAAGGCAATAAGCAATTCCCAGCAACAAAGTTATTTTAAAATATAGGCCTTGTGTACATAAAACGTCACAGTCACAGCTGAGGGTCGATTTTGCGACATGATGAATGTCAGCCCCAAAACTTTCCTTTCTTTAGTATACGGCGCATTTTACATTGAATATTCATTTCGACACAGATTTTCTTAAACCAATTGCATATTTAACTTCGTTCAAATGACAATCTCTGTAGGCATGTTAACCGGTTGTTCACAAATTTTCCAATCCAAAACTATTTGTCAATTCTTTATTGGCTGCGCAATAACAACATTTGATCAGTAAAATTTCGAAAATCTCTTAGAATTTATCGCTTTCCCAAACAGTAGAATGCGGTTTTACGTTACATGTAGTTGAAAAGAAGTAGATGTAAATCTAAATGACTGACTGGTTAAGTGACGTAGCAGACATTAGACTTGTGGAAAATTGACGATTTGTGGCAGGAGGTATGCCTACTCAGGATTTCAGAAAGAAGTGCAAAACGGTTACAAATTGTACATTTGTCTAGTGTAAGCATCGGGATGACTGACGAATATTATGGGCCGCAAATAAAAATCACTTTAACAATAAAACAATGCAAAATATGAGGTTATCTTACACGTTCATTCTGCGTCAAAGTTGTTTTTTGGAAATACTGAATAAAAAACCTTGAGTTACAACCGGTCAGTTTCACCCACATTCAAAATAACCAGGTTTGAGTTTGTGGCCCGATTTTTTTTCCATGTAAGGCTTGCAATTCAGAAACGAGGTAAATTGTAATTTATTGCACGGTAATCCGAAAGCACTTAAACTCATCTAAAAAAACGTAAGGGTTTTCACTATCAATTTATTAACGCTTTATCGTTTTGAAACTCAAGCACTTTTCGTAGAAGTCCAGGGACGGGTTAGAACATTAAAAATAATTTTTAAAAAAAGAAGGAAAAAATGTACTTGCTTCATAAAGACTTGTACATTTCAATAATACAATGGTGGTATGGCACATAATAAAACTTTCCCGATGTGTCACGAATTGTTCTAAGACATTTTAATTGATTTTATAACTTGTCATTAACGCCTTCACGCCAAGATATTCAAGAAATACCCAATTAATTTAAAACTGACGTGCTGTGGGACTATTATGATTATTAATTAAAGAAAATATTTGAAATGCATTGGCTGATCAACTCTACAGTATAACGTCATATAGTGTTTGTAGGGTAGGCGTGCATCCATCTGTTGATTATTGTTACAAGTATTTAATTGTGAATGGAAGATAATGGTCCGTTAGCAGTAACGAATTCAGGTATACTTGGCTTTTAAAACCATGGCATATAGTCGATTTAATCGCAATTAAAAGACCGATCAGACTTATTATGACATAATAAAATTAAACATAAACCTACTTTTTTGCAATTAATTCCAGGACAATTCAAATATACGAACTTAATCGTATATTTCATTATAGAATATGCATGTATATGAGATCAATTGGTTTGCTGTACCGTAATTAGTTCTGTCGCAGGCTAGAGAGACTTTCTTTTCTTTTTATTAAAAAATGGATGCATATTGTGCTATTTACGAATATTAAAAAGCTTCCAAAAATACAACATATTGTACATTGGTACAAGATTTTGCAAGATTTGCATTAAGCACCGCATATGCACCTAATCCTTGAATTAGTCAAGTATAGAACTAGAACTAGAATAAGACTGGAGTCAAGACTAGAACACTGACGAAGTAAAACAAACAAAATTCGGTTTATCTTTGCTGCTTAACTGCTTAATAAAATCAGCTTATGAGATATTTATAGAATAAATGTGTCTTTCTGGGTGATATACGATGAAGATAGAAACAGAAAAAGTGTAAAGTTTCATCTTTTTGGCATCTTTAGACAGTAAATGAATTGGAGTCCTCTCATACTTCTTTTTTACAATACTGGGCATGAGCATTTATTTAACAAGCACGAGGACGTTCAAATCACGCTTGGACTACCAATCTATTTCTTAACAACAAAAAACGACGAAAACGAGTTTTGTGCATGGCACTTTGGTATGTATTAAGGATATGGTAAGTTAAGTAAGATATATTAATTTTATATATCATATAATCCATATACTCGCACGCTGCGCTTACGGATTTAAGTACAGCTCAAGCC
>JAQIXS010003590.1:0-17643 GCA_034700785.1 Rossiulus vilnensis | reverse complement strand
GATGACATTCATTTATTTAGACAAAAACACGTGATTTTGAATAGCAAAAATTACCAAAAACGGATGTAATAATGTACCTTCCTCCACCCTCCACCCTATGATATCAACACGGGTAGAAAACTTGAATATTGATATATATGGATTGATATGCCATATATGGCCACATAAAGAAAATACGTTGTACGACTTTATTAAATGTAGTCGTACATAGTTGCAAACATGTTCCTTTATGGAAAATATTCGATTCATGCCAAAATAAATTTAATTTTATCTCTAATATAAGTTCCTATATTATATTTTCTAGATGTCGACATATAGAGATATATATTACCAAATTTATAAACATGTTGACATACATGTACATGTACCGTATATTGTCATACGTAAGAAGTTAAAAACATAGATATTGACATAAAGTGTGTGGCTTTTATGGACATATATGGGCATATATGGTTTTGAATTTACATATAGGTCCATTTGTGGCCAATTTTTTATCTAACCATATATGTAATAAGTTATATTGCCCATATATAGACTCCTTATGACATTCGACTTTCGACCTAATGATTTCTAACCCTTAACACATGCTCTTTTCTTCTTACAATTTAAAAAAAAAAAAACAGTAATTGAGGACCTTGCTGTTAAGAGTTAAGTCACTTCAACTCACTTTATGACATTTTTAACATGTGATTAACTCAGAAAATAATGTCCAATGAGTGACTTTTCTTCCTACTACGGAATGACATAACTTTACGACAACAAAAAATTACCTAAAAAGACGGTTTTTTGGTCGTGGTACTTTTGGCTCCGTTCATTCTAGTTTTGGGCAGACTAGACTAGAGAAATTCATTAAAATTAATTGGTCACGCTCGCTCTCTTCAATCGCAATTATAAATTTTAATTAAAGTAAGATTTCATCCGTGTTTGACATTTTGGTCCGAAGGACATTATAAATAAAACATTGAATGTGATATCACTTTCCTCCAACCTGTCTATTCCTTCACTCTGGCGTTGAATGGAAGCCGGAATCAAAATGGATTATCTGACATCCGTTCAATAAGTTTCACCTCGATTTAGCTCGAAAACAGTCTTAATTTGTAATTCCCTCTCAAAATCACATCGATTTCTTGGGTGGCATGTGATGAAAAGATTTAATGGCGTTACGTGGACATCCTTCTTACGTACAAAAATAGAATCGAGTAGAGGGAGGATGTTTCTTCCCTAAATTGACCGCATTTTATCCCCTTGAACACACTTCTCGAATAATAGTTTTCTGATTGAGTTTTTATTTTGTTTTTCTACCTCTTTTTTATTTCTTCTCTGAAAGATGATGGGGCTGTTGGCTGTTATTTTAAAAGCCTATCTTGTGCGCAGTGCAATCGTTCAAACGTCGATTAAATTCAATCTTAACAAGAGTCGTCAACCCCCAAAAAGTGCTTTTCAATGTTGTTTTTTTGTGCGATTTTTTTATTTATTTATTTTTTGGTTCTGGAGAAAAAATGATTTCACGTTCTCGGTGAACAGGAATGGTCAATTGTAATTTCTCTTTCAAAATTTCTAATGGCCGCGAAATGTTTCCTAAAGTTTGTTTGCTGAAAATTCAATGCAATCCCTACGTTTTTAATCTTTTTATTTTCCATTGCTGATATGGCATAATGGGACATGCATTGGAATATAAATTCGTATCGATTAATTGTATTTGCTGAAGGTCTGTCTGCTCGCTATGGTAATGGGAATGAAATGGAAAATTGAATAAACAAAGAATGTAGATGCATTACACAAAATAATTTAGGATTGAATTAACAGTGTAATGCTTTAATAGTAGTATATAATGGAAATGTTTGGTCAGCGATATGTTAGTAAACATTTTGCAGTATATAATTTCATTGCAATACGTTTTGAAAGTAAAGCATTTCGTGTATTATTTATTTAAAAATAGATTTATAATGCAAAAATGTTATACAGTGTTTTAATAACGTATCAAAGACAAGCCAAACTTTTATATAACAATTTTTTAAGGATGTTTCAAGGTGGCGGATTGTTATGCAACAATATATTGTGCAACGTCTTTGGCCACAACATTAGCACAACAATTCGGCCAAAAAAATCAAAATCTGAAATTGTTTACCAAAAGGTTTTAGTGTAAAATATTTTAAGTATATTGCAAAGTGGAGGATTTTCATCAAAATATACATGTACAACCCTCTTTAATTGTAGTGCAATACCAACCGTGTAGTTTAATATATTTCAATTTTGCTTGGATAAATAAAAAGGTTTTAGTTTTTGTAATAAACACATTGACGTCATTATGCTGATCAGTTTCATTCGAAAATGAAAATGAAATGAGGCGTTTGAATTTCAGCAGTTTGAAGCTTCATGTATATGTTAAATTGGGTGAAAAATTACAATAAAAACCAGCACTAGGATATAAAGAAGGATGTACACGTATGAATATTTTCCGGCTTTTGAGGAAATGCCATGAAATTATTTTCCTGATTTTTTTCTCGAAAACTGTGCATGCACACAATCGCTCATTTTTTTCTATTGAAATTAATCAACTTTAGCATAATTCAAGAGTGACAAACAATAAATCGCACTGCATCAACAAATTGTCCTTGGTTAATGTCCGGATAAGTGAAACATTGATTATCACCGTGACATACTGCAAATTACTCAGATTCATTCTCAGTTCATAACTGACGTTTTGTTTTGATTTTTGTTTACTACTGCAGTTGATTTCTGACCATGAAATGATGAATAGCGAAGACCTGACCATTCACTGAACTGATAATGTCCACTTAGATACCTTGGCCTTTGAGATAAAATATTTTAAGATTTGAAAACATGTTTGAGGATGCGACGGCCATATTTTTCTTCAATTGGTATTCTGAAGGCGTATACATAGTAGCATGTCGTTATCACAAACGTTTATAGATTAGCATGACATAAAAGCTTTGTTTACGTAGGATTATGCATTATTCAAGAAGGTGG
This sequence comes from Rossiulus vilnensis, assembly GCA_034700785.1. Classification (NCBI taxonomy): domain Eukaryota; kingdom Metazoa; phylum Arthropoda; class Diplopoda; order Julida; family Julidae; genus Rossiulus; species Rossiulus vilnensis. The sequence continues at coordinate 14,652 of JAQIXS010003590.1, read as the reverse complement.
ACGGTTCTTTAACCTATATATGGGGGCTTCCATCCCTGTTTACGAAGGCATGGAATAATTGTTTTTTTTAAAAACATCCAATTTCGTTCGATAGTTACATCTCGAAGAAAAACAAAGGTTCATTACAAAGGTTAGACAGACAAACGGTTAAACACTTTATTAAGAGTAGAAATGGTCCGAGGAATTTTTTTTTTCAAAGCAGAAAATCGGAATGTTAAACATATTAACACATTTTCCAAAAATTAAATGTTTAAGTAGCATGGAAGCGACCTTATAAGCACTAAGTGGAAAGTAAATATGACATCTATTAGGTCATTTTAAACAGACGACAGTCATTGGTCACTATTTTCAAATGTAATGACCTGTATAAATTAAGCCAACAATGGACGCCATTTCTCAATCATGTTATGTAATATACACGTAACTATATGTAATCCCCATATTATGTAATTTTTTATAATTTTTAACATATGTGTTAATGAGCCGTGAAATAGACAGCATTTATATTACATTTTGAGATCAACTTATGTGGAAATGTGACCTTATGTTAGAATAAAATCCGATGTGATTTTTAGTGGAAATAAGAGGAATATGACATCAATTTTCGGTTTGTTTTTTAAATTAAAAATGGTGCCCTTTTTTGAACAAATACATGTAAATTATATGACTTACTTGGTCATTTGTATTCTTGAACGGGATAATGTGAGTGGGGGGTGTCAAAAACCAGTTTTTTTAAATAAATATCAACCCCCTTAAATTTTAAGACTGCACATAAACGGTGCACACTTCAAGATCTCTTAGGAGGAATCGAGTTATGAATTCACTGTAATTTTATTAATTTTAGTACACTTTTATCTTTTAAAATAGAAAACCGTATTATTAAATATCAATGTGGGGGTTTCTACAAATTTCTATGTAGGTTCCCAGTAAGCACCTATGAAATGGATGGAACCTGCACGTTGCATTCATAATGTTCAATTATATTTCAGCAACAATGATAAATTCAAAATTTCCCAGTTAACTGTATTCAAAAGTTGAAACTCCGCAGATGGATAAAAAAAATGACAAAGTTTAGGAATTTTAAATTTTAAACAGCACTTATCAGCAACCCCCAAAATATAATACCTTTAGTAATACCTTTAATTTCACACTAATAAAAAAGACATTCATTACATAACATTTCCCAACATACTGGAACCGATTTGGAGAGGTACTTGGGCAATACTGTTAATATCAGATCCAATTTTGCTAATAATTATGCTCCGTAGCAATGAAAGGAAAATAGGTCATCATTCAGAAATTGAACTAGCTTGAAACTGACATGTTGGAACATGTTAAAACGCTGTATCAGATGTTCTTCTCATAATCACCATATTATATTTAGAAAAAAATAGATAAAAAGCAGGCAGCATTCAGCAATAAAACTAGCTTAAGTTTCGTCATACATTTAATACATGGGATATGTTCGTCGAATTTGCTTCCCCATCATTACGCCATTATTGTCGATCGAGGACAATATTTGAATTTCCTACACTAGCACGACATTATTTGGCACACTTCAATTCGCTGATGGCATGATAGGCGTACTGCCATGCCATTATTGTGGTTGACACGCGAAACATTTCGCATTTCCTTCGTAGATTTTTTTATATTTTGTTTGGTAGGGTGACGTTTCGTTTGCATGAACATTTTGTTAAAAACAGGTTTGCCCTCCCTGCCCACAGCATTTTAATGTAATTCCTGGCCCAATAATTGGATCTTCAGAGGCGTCTTTCGTGCAACAGGTGTGCGACGTCACTGCCGCTCTCAAATTGAAAATGTTCTACCTTCTCGTTTTTCGGCCCCCTATATATGTTATAAACTGGAGGCGATGCTTAGCACTTAGTGGTTGTCCCCCCTATGAAAAACATGTTTAGTGATAGTTACAGGCCAGGGCAAACTCGCTCCAGCAGCACCGTGACACTGTTATCAGACAGGTAAGACAGCTAGCAGTTTTGCACCATCTTTGAGAGGGCATGATTCGAGCTCTACTAACAAATTGTTTCACAATTCATTTTTATTTGAACGAAATTAGAATGCTCAACAATCTTAAGTCATTGTGTATTTGAGATGAAAAATAAGCGATGAAATAACTGCGAATGACTTGTTTGATGCATGATCAGCCTGCGCATCGATTAATCGAAACTTAATTTGGCCTTGAATTGCACCAGTGGTCATCTTTAATGAAAGTTTTTTTTAAACACGTGTATGTTGACTGTTGCAACTGTTGCGCGAACTGTTTGTAAAAATAACCGTACGAATGTGTGTTTCAACTAACTGATACGCTGGATTTTCAACATTTTGAAATGTGTTTACATCGATATAAGTAACAAGTTACGGGGTGCTCGTTTTTATTTACTCGAAATATTGTCCACTAACTAAGATGTCGAGTTGTTTTTGAGGTTTTTGTTGTTATTTATGTGATGAACTGGGGAGTATGGACTGGTCATTGTTCGATTTAATAAGCAACGCTATTGTTTCACTTATTTTTCATGCAAACTGTACACTAAGTTATAGTTAGTAATGTGTGCTTGTAGTTAAGGTTTTATCGAGGTTCATATTAACGATCATTTCGCAGCGTTCATACCTCTAATGGTATTAAAATAGTTAAAACATTACTGTAGAGTTTTTCAAATTCAGGAAATTGTATGATTAATTCCCTATTGTCTGTACCTCATAATGTGTTAATGTAGGTTTCACTATTGCTGGTTTTATGCGTGGTACCAAGACATTCTGTAGCCTACATGTACTAGAAGGAATTTGTGTGGCTTCTTACAAGTTATTTAAATATTTCTACATCCTTCCAGTAACTAAAGAATTGAAATAAATTGAAAAAATTCACAATGAACTGTGTTTAAGCTTCGGTTGATTTGAAACACAGCAGATTAAGAAAAAAATAGTAAGAAGAAGAAAAACGTAATTAAGTTCAATATTAACAATTATTACGAAGTTGATAATAACATCACTTGGTTATGCCTTTGATATTCCCACCAATGAAATATTCATTTAGGGCCGGTTGCACCGTTGTAAGTTAAATGAAAGGCTAGATAACCTGGGATTAACTACAACCACAAGTTAACCTAAAGGTTAATAGGTTTTTGTCGCACCATTTTACTATAGGAATTTTTAACCCAGGGTAAAGCAAACATGGAGATAGCCCATTACAGCTAGGAATTCTGGGAATGTTTCGTTATGTTACAAACCTTAAAACCCTGTCTATTAGCTGGCTTAAGGTTAACCCATGGTGAAATGCTTTTCATATGTTAACTAGAGGTTTGCCTTGGATTTTGCTTAACTTTTGTCGGTGCAACCGGCCCTTAACGGCACTAGGGACACTAGGGTTAAATAAAACGTATGATTTAGAGCTTAATTTTAACAAATTATACTCTTAAAACATGCTTTTCTACAAGTTGCAACTTGTAATTAAACTTATAGAAAATAGATTTGCATTTCAACTGCAGATCGAGTAGGCATTTACTTACATGATATTCACACCTAATAATTGCTTTATTTTTTATTTAAATTACTAGATAGTTTCTTTTAAATCACAACAGTTTGAGACACTGTCCTGAACTGTGCGATTGTTGAGTAAAAAACCTTCAGACTTGTACCGTCTTAGGGGGCAACTTGGCGTTCCATTTACAAAACTGGTTTTATTTGGGGTTAAGAGATTTGCATAGTTTTGTTCTCCAGTCGCTTTTTTAACTTCATATTTTTTATAGTGAACTCTGCAATTAACTACGATATCGCCATGTTTAATTACTTTAGTGGCATTTTTTTTGTAGAACGCAAGACAAGAGCGTCTTAGCCCTGGCAGTTTGCCTAAGGTTTTCAAAATAACGAAATAATTTAAATTGTTGGTCCTTGAAATTGGATTGATTAGAAAAAATCGCTCATTTACAGGGGGCTCAATGGATTCCTGATGCATCTCTGTCCATGTCTAAGACAGAATTACAATTTCCGGACACTAACGAATTTCTGCACATTCTAACCGATGGATTGGCCTGTTTCATGTAAAAGTATACATGTATAATTGAACGTTATACCCGCATGCATTGCATGAGTGACTTTGACCGTGGTTTTTCTAACTGAATATTTCGGGATAATTTGCTAGTGAAAGGATTGCAGGTGCATGCACTTTTTAACCTTTAAAAAACAACAGCTATTCAGCAAATTGAAAATTTCATTTCTGAGGTTCTTTTGTGCACGCAAATTTGGCTTTTGTGTCGTTAACAATTGGAGCTTCTATCCCTTGCGTCATTAGGAATTTCATAACCAGAAAAAGGACGAGGTGGAAAGGAGAGGCTTCTTGCAAAAGTTCAGAGGTTATTGCGAATCAAGGGTGAGTTGCGAATGGACGGTAGTTGTGCAGAAATAAAAATTTTCGCAAAATGAAGTTTCATGGAGGATTTTAGGCGTGATGATTGTGGAAACGGAATCCCTTGTGGTCCTCTTTGGTGCTTTTTCTTTCTTGCTTATATCCTGTTTTATAATTGACAACTTGTGAACTCTGGGGTGGCCTCACGGATTTGGTTACCTCAAGTGATTTTTCACCGATCAGTTTGTTAGCTTCAGTGTTTTTTCTTCTGTTGCACAAATAAATCTTGAAAGGGTTGAGTAAACATATCCATTCACGTCTTGTGGTTATCAATGAACTTTATTGTATCAACTACATGTATCATGTCCATGAAGCTCATAGGGCTCATGAACGAATCGAGTAAAATGTTTTTAATAAATTCTGTACGCCTCCAATTAAGGCCGACCAAAAGGATGCCACTGTGCAAAAAAAATTACACTTTTTTGCTTCAAATACTTATTGAATTTCTAAATTTATTTTTCTCTCCGTGTAGAATTTGTTGTCCACAAGGATCTGAGTTATTGTTTATAATTTGAAAATGTCCTGTTTATTTATTTAAATGAAATAAACAAACTGGAAAATTTTATTTTACCTTTCATAAATAAATGAGACATTTTCAAATTACATAAAATAACTGAGACCCTAGTGGGGAAACAAATTCTACACAGGAAAAAAATAAATTAATTATAATACGTATTTGGAGCAGAAATGTGTAATTTATTTTTCATGGTGGGCATGCTTTTGGATCGAGCTTTAAAAATCAATCTTTGGTGATCAAGTAGTGTCATCTGTATTATTTGTGAAGAACAATGTTTCATCTCTTTACACCGGACCAACAAACAATTTTTATTAGACTGGTATTGTTATGCCCTTTGTTTTCGTTTTTTGCATTTTCCCATCAAATTGTCAACGACTAACGACAACAACATTACTGGAAGTGAAAATGCACAAGAAACGATTTGTAGTAAACAACAATTTAGACGATATTTATAGCACTAAATAACTACGGTGGCATACCCTCCTAATTAGCCTTTGAACGGAATTAGTTCCCAATTGCATTTACTTCTGAAGTGGAAATGAAGGCCATGCATCGCGCCTTGTAATTAAGAGAGCACTAAGCTTGTTTGTAAATAACCATAACGAAGCTGTAATTGCACAGGATCAGACCGTACTATACTGCAATAACATATGATTTTTGTTTTCATTGCATATTGACGGTTTTAAGCCACTGTTCACGTTTTGCATCCATTATATGCATGCACTTTAGATGACAGTCAACAGGAAGTAGAATCAATCATAGCGAGGAAATTTACCGACATAAATGTGCTTCAAATACTTAATATAAAGGCTGTATCTATTTTTTATCGTGTTTATCGCATTTCATTTATTTTGAAAATATACCGCTTATTTATTTAAAAACAAATAAAGGAACGAACAATGAAAAATGCCTCCAATGCCCATCTTTGGAGGTTTAATTTGGGATGGGGGGAAGAGAAGGTGGAAGGAGGTGAAGAAAATTAAACTTAAGTTTTTGGAAGTGGCCTGCTTAATTATTTTTCCATGTTTATTTAATATTTTATAAATAAACGCAATGTTTTCTAATTATGTGAAATATGATAGACCCTAGAAATGATAAGATCAAAAATTGAATGACCTATAAATAGACGATATTTATTCTGATGTTATGTTATTTGGTAATGTAACTCAATTCCGAAAATTAAAAATAAAATCTCAGTTTTCTGTACGTTTCCTATTCAAAATGACGTCATTTTTAGCAATTTAAGTCACGTCATCTGGTCAGGAGAAGGCTTGACCAATTCGTATGATGATGAACTAGACTAGAGTGTATGTACTAAGCTAATTACAGTTATAGTCTGTTCTCAACATTGGGTTTTCTGTTCCTTTGTTTATTTTGAATATTCTTTACGGCTAGTGAAGGAAGCCATCTTCTTTTAAATTCACACCTTGAAAGGCAGCCGCCAGGATTCCGTGGTTTAATGAAGGTAACATTCTGGTCCTTCAGGCAACACGACGCCATAACGATGTTTTGAGCAAACAGCTAATCAACACCTGTTATTCGCAACACTTGATTCCAACGTTTCATCAAAATGGATCGTGCTCCTCACCCCGTAATCCCAATTTAGGCAAAAGTACAATTCATCCATCGCATGGTGACCTGGCAACATACCCTCGGTGTAGTCACCATGGCGATCGGGAAAGAGATCTCAAGGGCTGTCCATAAATTACGTAATGCAAATTTTAAGGATTTTTTACACCCCCCACTCCATGTAAGGATTTGTAACAAAACGTAAACATTCCCCTTAAATTATGTAACGTTGATAACCATCAACCCCCACCTTCATGAACACTTGCAGCTTTGCAAAAAAAACAATAACAGATTGTTTGTACCGGTGCAAGATTTTTAAATGGTGATATTGTGAAAATTTTATAATGCATGTTAATAAGTTCACAATCATTAAAATTCGCTTACTAAGATTATTGCATTGATTAAAGAATCGCGGTTGACAATCGTTTTCGGCACATATATTCACAAATGATTAAATGTTTCTTTACATTTCTCTAAAATAAAATCTTGGTGAAGAAGCTGGGCAAGGAAACACCACAGGCGAAAATTTCGAAAACTACTTTATCATCCATTAACATCCATTATCATCAACATTATAAAATATAATTCTGTCTTTAAGGGGCTTTCCATAAATTATGTAACGCTGAAGGTGGTGGGGGTGTCCTTAACGTTACGTTACATTTTGGACACGAAAATTAAAATCTAGAATTCATTTCTTCAAGTATTTCAAAACCGTTATATTTTTTTAAGTAACAGTTTTGAAATACTTGAGAGAAATAAATGATAAGGAAAACGTTTAATGGAATGTTGAGAGCACCCCCACCCCCTTCAGCGTTACGTAATTTATGGACTGCCCCTATAGTGATCATGATAAGGGAAGTCAATGCTTAAAAGGAAAAGGATCGAACAACTGATGCAATAGAGGCGCCAAACTGTCCTCGAAATAATTTGCGACTTCGGACTTGTTTTGCTCCTCTGTTTGTCACACTGCCAACTGTAAGTTTGTGAGGGCACATGTGCCTCTCGCCTAATTATTTAAACAATGGAGAGTTTCCACCAGCTGCGTGTCGGATGGAGCGTGTTGCAGTGTGACATCACGGACTATTGTGTGGCGAAATTAATAAGTGGAGGACGCGTATCAGACATCGCACACTTGGACAAATAATATCGTTCGTAGAGTGCTTTTTTTTTTCGGTGGAATTTCGATTAGTTTTGGAATTGGTGCTAGATTGGGGAACCGGTTGGCAAGTAAATGGTTCTGTAACTTTTTACGCTTGTTTTCTTCGGCACAATTACTAGAAATGAGTTCTTCATGTATAAGTTGTATTTGCACCAGATGTATACCATGCCTTGCAGATATACATGTACATAGATAGCCAATCAGAAAACGAGAAAAGAGTATTTTCATTTTCATTTGGTCTACAACGTGCCGTATGCCATGCCATAATGCCAATCAAACATCATTTTTAGTTTTCTTTATTTTACGAAATGGTGAAAGTTATGCCTCAATAAAGCCAGCAGATTTCCTTTTGAAAAATTCAGCCATTTACACCTGTCATGCCTGCATGTGTGCGATAACGCTTGTGGGACAAGTGTGTACCATTTAAGTTTTAGTTTGTGTGGATTAATCTGAATTACTAAGGGGTAGTAGTGTTACTTGGATAGATTTTGGCTATTTTCCACATTGACAGAGATGGATTAACTGAGATGAAACATGAATGGTGAAAAACGTTAGAACTAACCTGTCACATGACTAAGTTTTTAACATTATTTCTGTTAAAAATATGTAGCTTTTAGCGTTCATGTAACTTTTTATTGATCAAGTGGACGTTTTAAAATCGTTTTAGGGTTATATCAGTTACCATAGAGCCTAATGGACAACCTGTTCCTTTTCTTTCTTTCTTTTTATGTCTCTTAATGGTAGGCATCGTTTTTACTTAGCCTTAGGCAGTTTGGATGTCTGCTTGATGCCAAAATTCGGTTAATGCATACATCTAATTAAACTAGGTTTTTGGTGCATTGCATTTTACTTTCGATTATTCGGGTATTGGGTGAACAAGGCCCATCAGAATGGGCATCATCCCAGCAGATGAAGAAATGATAAAATCTACATCGTACATAAAGGTTCCGCCATCATTATCATTTAAGACAATACTTATTGATTTTTATTTTGCTTTTTTATTTTAAATTCTTTTAAATATTGTAACATGAAACACATGTACATGTAGATGAATTTAGAGCATGTATGGGATAGCTCTTCGTTATAAGAGGACAACGTGCGATTAATGTTAACTCGAATTTTGCTTCATTTGTTAGATCAGTAAAAAAAAGTGTAAATTTTGATGCCATGCACAATTTCAATTTTAATATACAAGTTTGTGATGAGCGTGCAGATTTAAAGTGCAATGCATTGATTTATTCTCTGTATAATTAATTAGTTTTCCGGTGGTACTGTTCAGTACAGTAAGTTCGTTAGTCCTTGGCTGAAAAATTACATTAATGCTGTTTTTCAAGGATTATGCAAAATCATTCCAAAAATGCCTCCAACCATTGTTGCTTTCACAAATTTTTTATTTCGGAAATATTTTTTTTAACCGAATTAAAAACATGGACGTGAACGTTGAAATTAAATAAGGAATGTACTGTATCATGCATTTGCGTTTGTAATTCGCGAATTAATACGCAAAAAAAAATGAGAGAAAAAAAAAACGATTTCCAAAGAATTTGTGGCTGAGTCAGCAAGATAATTGATTCAAAATGCACATAATTTGCATAATAAAACCAACTGTTGGGATAAAATAACGGAGTTTGTTTATCTAGGACATGCACGACAGAGAGAATTGTCTTCATTTTTTAAAAAATCCCAAAACCTTATTTTCCTTTTAACCTTTCTTTCCCTGTCACTTGTACAAGACTTCCCAGAATTTTATGGACTGTTTAATTTGTGTCTGTTAAAAATTCACTTCCTCTATAATCCCTTAAATTCAGTAGCTTTATACCACTAGTTAAATATTTGTACGTGGAATTCTGACATGATATTAGCCTGATTTTTTATCCATAAAATAAATGATTGCGATCGTTATCAAAATTCAGAAACATCGATGCTCTCGTTTTTCTCAGAATTATTGTCACTTGTACAAAACTTCCCAGAATTTTATGGACTTTTAAATTTGTGTCTGTTAAGGATTAACTTCCTCTATAATAAATGATTGCGATAACATCGATGCTTTCGTTTTTCTCAGAATTATTCACTGTCGCTTTAACGTCTCAAATACTGTTATTTCCTTTATCTGTCTTTTAAATAAATAATTCAATAGATCGTAGACAGTGCCACCATGCAAAAAAATACACATTTTTGCTTCAAATACTTATCATAAATGCTAAATTTATGTTTTACGTTGGTCGTTCACAAGAGCCTAATATATTTTATATAATTCAAAATAATCCCGTTCAATTATAAACTAATAAAAAAAACATTGAAAGAATACCTTATTTTCGAATTATACAAACTAACCCATACCCTAGTGGACTACCAATACTACTCTGTGGAAAATAAATTTAGGTAATTGTAATAATTAATTGACGAAAAACATATACATGTACTAATAAAACGTTTGCATGGTTTTGCTCAGCCTTATGATATTTTTAGGTTTCCTTTTTTTTGAAGTTTTAATAAAGAATTGGAGATTACTTTTTTTAATACATTGTTTTCTTTATTAATATATTCCATGCATTATAACCAGTACAATAGAAATAATAACCATGCATGATTAGAACATCGTATAGCGGCACCAAATTTGATTGTCAGAATTAAGGCGAACATCTAAGTCACGAAATTCCCATTTCTGGTTGAGCAAAGAATGGTTTTCGAGATTTAAGCAAAATCCTTATCGCATGCATAATGTAACACGAAACATAATCGTGCTTTGTCACTCATTTCTTATCTGTCGAATGATGTTTATAATGTGCATGTATTTGACCAGTGTGCTGACCTGGATTTTAAGGAATGGTTGGATGAAATTACGTGAAAGCATCAAGATCGATGACTTTAAAAGAAACTTAAAGACCTATAGATAGTATTTCATGACGTCATGTGATAGTCTAATAAGCTGCCAAAAATGCCTTTAGTCTTGCCCTGGTTATCTCAGTTAAACGGGTGGTGTCAACTGCCAGGATTGGATTTAACTTCATCATAATTTACATGTACATGTCTGGACGAATTTCAATTAATTTAATTTGCGATGAACGATTTGTAAACAAACAAACCAAAGTTTTGTTAGTTTACATTTGTGCATGCATACTTTTCTCCCATGGATTTATTATCCTTACGAAATTCGACCGGTGCCAAACCTTAATCATTCAATACAAGTTTTTGTTTAGTTTTCTTGTTGCAAAAAAAAAATCAAATGAAATCAAGTCGACTTGATTACCAAGGCCTTACAAAGGAGCAAGTTGATTTTAGTTTTCGTATTTTTTTCCGTATTTTTTTTTTGCTCTGATCCAAATAATTTTGCCTTGCCAGTTACGTTACAGACACGCTACATGGCGGATCAAATTTCGCATTCAAAAAAACAAGTTTGGGCAATGTTGGCATTCCAATAATTTCGTGTCTGAAAATTGGGATTTTTCAGAGAGCCGAAACCAGATCTGCCTTCCAGGGCTGTTCGAAAATGTCAAAATGAGAAATCAGATCGCCGAAATCGCAAGTGGTTGTTGTTTATCGAAGTTCGCTTGTCGGATTATGACATTCAAACGAATTGATTGACCCACTAAGGACAGTGCTTATCACCAGAGGGCTTAAAATGCGGTTCGAAATGGGTTTAAATTTGATTGGAGTCGTTAATCCTTTAAACTCATTGAAGTCATTATAAGAAACCGTTACGTTTTAATTGTAAGTCGTCTAAGAATCCATTTATAATGTCAAAGATAAGCTAGGAGCTACAGCACACGTGTGCTTTTCTGGAGAAGTCAATGCCCTTATCCCATTCGAACTTCATGTCCTTGTTTTCGAACACTACCTGGTTTAAGGGCTGACCTAATGCCCCAGGCAAAGACAACGCATGTCAGTAATGAGTTAGTTATGTTCTGGGGTGAATTGTTAAACGGTTCAAAATTCGGGTTACATCTGAACATACACGTACAGCTATTACCAGTAGAAACAAAATCCTGAAAGGTTGTTCAAGGGGCGATCAGTTGATCATCAAGTGTGACCAATGAGGTCTAATTAATCAGACACACTACTATGGGCACGTTTTATGCATGTCCAAAGAGGGTGTGTCGAAAAAAAATTGTCACTAATGTTGACACACTCCCTCCCCCCACTCATCCTTGTTTAATCATGTTATAGGCAAACGCAAGTTCTCCAAGAATTATTTGATCAAATGAAAAGGTTCCTTTTCCTTAAGCTTGACTCATAAAGGATGTCCATAACGCAAAAAAAAAATTAAAAAAATTGCTTTACATACTTGCTATAATTGCTAAATTAATATTTTGCCGTGTTGATATGGTGACCACTATAGTCTATGTAATTTTTTTTTTGTAATTTGATGGTGTCACGCTTAGCTATAAAAAATAAGCTTGGAAAAATAAATTCTAGAGGTTGCATAGATTGCAATTTTTTATGAATAAATGGTACATTTTAAAATGGTAAAAATGAATGCAGACCCTAGTAGCTAAAAATGAGTGAAAGAGGGTAAAAATAAATTTTGCAATTATAATAAGTATTTGATGAAAAATGTGTGAATATTTGTTTAGCTTGGTAGGCACCCTTTTGGGTCAGTTTAAACAAACCTGTTTTTTTTTCTAATCTGCAATTTAAATAAATGAGATTTCATTTACTGGAACGAACCTCGTCATCATTTTTATTTGAAAGTCTTTGAAGCAGAATGTGTGAGCATGTTGGAATGGTAAACATTTTTTTGGCTCTGTTTTAAGTCCTTTCATAAGTTTTAATTAGTAATTAGAGCCTTATTTCCCCCCCTTGTTTTCTCCAAAACATTACAATGATGGTTGAACAACCTTTAGTGCAAATCTAAAATTTCCATTATCGTCATTTGTGGCATTTTATCCATTTGGATTCAGGATTCTCACGTTGTCTCATTTTTAAATGAATTATTAAATTCCATTTTTTCAAACTAACTTAATGGGGGGAGGTGGCATTATATGCTGGACAATTATTTTCCTTTTACACACCCTGAGAAGCACCGTGTACGATTAGATAATGTTAGAATGATTTACATGCACATTTAATACATGTAGTTGAGAAGCTTGGTTCACGATACGAAAATCAGATGTTTTTTTTTTACTTTGAAGGAAGTGTTTGAGAAACGTTGAGACATGTTTAATTCGTGGTTCGGTACAGGGCATGGACCCGGACTCCATCAACGTCATTTTTTTATGTTCCTCATTTGCCTGTACCACCTTTTTTCAACATTTTCACGATTAGGAAACCTTCCAAGCACCAATACAGTACTAAAAACTGACATTGCATAATGTTTAGTTTCTTCACATGCTCCAACTTTAGTCAGGCTGCCTCATAACAATTTTTAAGGCTCTTATGTTAGTTTATCTGTCTCCAAACAGTCTACAGAGTGTTCCCGAACTCTGTATGAGTTTATATGGTCATTGTATTTGGGTGATAGGGAACAACATAACAATATAATTTTTTTTTACAATCAATGTAGGTCGCTCGTGTCAGCTTTCAGTGTTAAGGGACGTGGTTCAAAATCGCTGTATTTTTTTTAATTACTGGAAATTTCTGCTTAATAAGAAAACATTCGTGATCAAGAGGCCCAAAATTAATCGGAATACGGAAAATATTCCTCAATTTCAGTCTAAACATAAAAAAGGCCTTCTTCCCCCCCAAAATAAGAAACAAATTGGGGAACTTTAATTATCATTTCTTCGATTTTTGGATTTTTTAAAATTATACCAAATAATTCCACCTGTAAATGATTCTAGCTGTGAAACACATGTATGAGCGATCAGACAAAAATAATCAATCCCCAGATAATCGAAAGTAACATGAAATACACCGGAAACTTAGTTTAATTATGCATAATCCGAATCTTGGAATTTCCAAGATAAACAAGAACGGTTTTTTGTGGTAAATTCTCACCACTTCTGGGTGTGTGAAATTTTGCTGGAAAGTTTCGCAGCATGTTTTATGGTGGGAGAGAATTATCAGCAGCAATTAGCCGCAATTATCTAATTGGATGACATTGGCTATATTACCGGAAATACACGTGTAATTGATGCGAACTAAGGTAAAGGGAAAAATTTAAAATTCACGATACGCATTAAAATGAAAAAAACGTGCTAAGGAAGCGATAAAAAATGTTTAGTTTTTATTAATAAGGACGGTTTTTTAAAACTCCCCCAGTGAAATGAAACATTTTACGTGCTTGGGTTGTGATATGATATGGTAAACGTCGTGGGAAATGCTTTCTAAAACCTGATCCGAATGAGGCCATTTTTTACTGTGATGAATTTAAAGTTATTATAAAAAGACATAAAAATGTAAGTTAAGTGCCAAAAACGTTTAGTTTTTAAATTCCATCGTAAGAATATTTGAATATCGGTTTTACATTTTGGGTTTTAATGTTTTTGGACAAGAAACTATGGACAGGAATTATGGACATTCAAAAATACATTGATCAAACAGTAGACGTTTGACCACCTATACTTAAATTCACTTTAGTTGGGATAAAACAGGTAATTTTGTATGAGAAAAAGACGAAAAACTGATGACATAATGTCGCTAGCACGAGCCGTCCTAAATTCATATTAGGTCTACTTAAATTCACTTTAGTTGGGATAAAACAAATAATTTTGTATGAGAAAAAGACGAAAAAGATGACCTTAAAATTACAAAAAAAAATTACTTTTACAAATAGTCGTCTTTTTTTGAATAGGAAAATGGACCAAACACCGATGTTACTGTGCCCCTAATATGTTAAGTCAAATTTCAATATTGAATAAGTTATTTTAATTTAAATTTGATGTTAATTCACACTTAACATGATTAGAAAATTTAATTGAAAATACCTGTTTTTCAGTACATTCAAATTTCGACCTTATTATTTGATCACTAAACGCGTGGTTATTTTTTTTAAATGATATCATTTGACGACGTGAGCATTTGTTAACAGAGGGTACTTTTGTGACTTTT
>JAQIXS010003589.1:0-17654 GCA_034700785.1 Rossiulus vilnensis | reverse complement strand
TTAGATGCAATTAAAACAATCAGTTTCCAATTTAATCCTCCCATCAATGCTACATTAGCTTATCTTTATCCTTGCCCTAAATATTATTTAATCAGATGAAATGGTCGAATCGCTGTCTTCTTCTATTCTTCGACCATTTTTTTTTTCTTTTAATTAATTTGAAAAACTACAATTTTTTTTTACTAAGCGAACAACATTATTAAACTAACGTCACTAATTTTTCCCAGTAAATTCCACCTTATTTCGCAAAGTTATCTCTCTCGGGTCTGACTCATTTTCCGTTCCCCAAATACGTTTTTCATTTCCCCCCAAAAAAAAAAAAAAAATCAAGGTTACGAAATAATGTTCAATGAACAAAGCTACCACTTGTTGCCCACATCTAGCACGTTTTGATTCAAAAATGCTGACGTCACGATGAACGTGATTACATTTTCAAATATTATTAGCAGAAAACAAAAATATATAAAAAAAATAGCAGCTACGTAGAAGAAACAAGGGAAAAACCATCTCTTCAATTTATACACGTACTTTCATCGGTGATATCCAATTAAACAGGCGGTGGCTATAAAATTATGTTTCAATTTATGTTTCGATTTATGCTCAAAAGCATGACACGAACAAAAGAAGCTACATTATAAACCAGTGCATTTATTCATGTTTTGTCGGTATTCAGTAGAAGATTTTTTTTTCTCATAATTTTTATTTCGGCGTTTAACGTCCTTGGCAAACAGCAATTTCAAGCAAAGCATAAAAGGTTTAAAAAAAAAAAAAAC
This sequence comes from Rossiulus vilnensis, assembly GCA_034700785.1. Lineage (NCBI taxonomy): Eukaryota > Metazoa > Arthropoda > Diplopoda > Julida > Julidae > Rossiulus > Rossiulus vilnensis. The sequence continues at coordinate 16,881 of JAQIXS010003589.1, read as the reverse complement.
CCAGATTCCCATTGAATCAACATTTGTAACTGGCCGATCCGTAACAATAACCGAAATTCTTTACAATGGCCGCATTCAAATTTCAATAAAAATCACGGGCAAATACGATTCAATAGTTTAAACAATGGCACCTGTGGAATGAATATACACACGTACCAAAAGTGCCGAATGACATTTATGTCGGAATAGGATGCGTACAAACGTCCATTATTTCGATTCGTATTCGAATCATTCAGGATAACAATTGGGTTGTGGGAGTGTTGTTATTTTGTTTCTTCTTTTATCTGATTCAAACAAAATGTTTTTGAAAAGCGAAGCCGCAATTTCTGCCAGGCATTGAAAAATAAAACCGATTTTCAATAAGGAAAACCAAAACGCAGGATATATATATGCATATCGTATCAAACGTTCTTTTCATATCAATTCAAGTCGATCATTTTCGAGTACCAAAACTCGTACGGTATGTAATGTATATCGGTTCAGAAATTAAAAAAATAAAATGCAAATTTCAACAGAAAAGTGTCTACAAGTGGAACGATTCAAAACTATGTAAAAATGTTTAATTTTAAAATTTCTAAGAACTTTATAAATTTAATTTAGTGCAGCAGTGATTTTAAAAAAAAATTACTGGAAGTGTCACTAATTTGAGCCAATTCTTTGATTAGAGATGAGATCATTCATCTCGGCCATTTACAAAAAAAATATAAATTTTAAAAAAAATCCATCATCAATTATGAATTTTGTCTATATATTCTCTTATAGAAGACTTGCCAAGGAATGATGGAAAATGATGGAAGAAAGGATTTTAAAAGCGAGATAACACATCATGGATCTTGGCAACATTTCTAACCGAATTTTTTTAGAAATACTCAAAATTAACGGAAAGCCGTATAGGGAAAAATGTTGAAAACAACGATCAGAAATCATGGATTCTGGAACAAATTAATTAATGAAACAAAAGGACTGGTACCTTCAGTTTATCAAAATATAAGAAATATAAGACGGTTTCCTAAAAAAATAGGAAAATATACAATAATTTAGCAAAAAAATAGGAAATATATAACGTCTGGGATGCCTGCACTCATCTAATTTTTCTCAGAAATACTCAGAATTAACGGAAAGCCGTATAGGGAAAAATGTCGAACACGATGATCGGAAATCATGTATTCAGGAACAAATTTCTAAATTTCTGTACAATTCATTAAAATTAACGAAACGAAGGATAGGTACCTACATTTTATCAAAATATAAGAAATTTAACATGTCTTCCTAAAAAATAGGATAATTTAGCATAATTTAGGAAATACAGGATGTCTGGAAATGCCTGCAATCATCTAAATTTAAATAGATACACATTAACGGTTCGGAAGTAATTTTTATATGCCCTTGGAAATTATTATTGGCTTTATTTTCAAAGAAACCAAACTACAGATTGGACATTTCGACCACTGTGCGTGGTGTGGATTCTGCCTGGTGATGATGACAATTAACCTAATTAACCCCTCACACATTCATTCGATTAAGTGATGGATACACAGAAAACGACATCTCCAGTCTCCTCTAGTGGACATCGGAAATAATTTAAAATACAACGGCTTCTATAGTCGATTTTTTTTAAAAAAAACCTTTTGCGTTGATGGCTTTTAACAGAATCACTTGCCTTCTTTGGCCATTTTCAATTTCCCGTTTTAAACAGAAATTGAGAAATTGAGAAAGGCGCCTTTCATGTGGTTTAACCATTTTTGATGAAACATTTAAATAAAATATAAAAATTAAAAAAAAAATCCTGAAAAGACTCATTTTTTTTTCCTAAAAAAAATACGCCAGAAACACGTCCTGCAAAAACGGGATTATATTAAGAAGAGGGCGCTTCTTCTTAATGGCTCAACATTAACAAAGTCATTAAGGAAATTCGAGCTTTTGTGGCCACGCTTCTTGCACTTTTTTTAAAAAAAAAACACCATTTAAAAAAAAAACAGTCACGCAACGTAAAATTTGCCAAGTTTTATTTGACAAAAATTCATGGAGTGGAACACAGTGCAATAGCGCATTTTTACTACTTGGTAATGAACTCATTTACTTTTTTTCATTTACGCCTTGCCCCCCTCCCCCCCACCACCTGTTATTTTTCCAAACCCTCTTGTTTTTCTTATGAAAATTATCGAAAAGATAGTTTAAAAAAAAAGACCGAGAAAGCCAACGGTGCTGTAGTCAAATTATTCAAATGTCCTAAAAATGTTTTCGACCTTGATAAGGGTCCATTTTGGGGAATTCAAATGGTTAGCCGGGACCAATGGAATGCAAGAGCCTGTTTGCGATTAATCGTGCCAGTTTCATAACAGATTTGCAATCCGTTGGGCATCGGTGTAGCTTTGTCTATGTTGGAAGACCTCTAATCTATAAGCTGAATATCCATCACTGGTTAAGGCTCAAGATCTTTCTCTTTGCTGGAACACGTAATCGATAAGCTGAATAGCTCTCATTGGTTAAGGTTCAATATGCAGCTCTTTGCTGGAATACGTAATCTATAACCACAATACCTCTGATTGGTTAGGGCTCAACGTTATTTACCAGAACAGATTTAAGACCAGCTGAAACACCGTTTAATTTAATTGTCAATTAAAGATTTTTTCTAAATTTGCATAAAACAAGTTCATCCAAAGGATTCCATGACTTGAACCAACCAATATTTCCAAAAAATGCGATGTCAGGGTGTTTATAAGTTCACATTAAGAACATTAAATCGCTTTTAATGACGGTGTGTTTCAGCACGTTTTGAAACAAAGTTACAGATTCAAAAATATTAATATTAATTGTTTCTAAACAATTTCAACAACATTGTCTTCATTGAGGATAAATGCGTGTAGGCTACATCCAATTTCCATACATTTAAGACAATTTTTTTTTCTTCTGAATTGTCAAATGATTAAACCATCCATAAAAAAAACAACTGACCTTAAATGCTAATTCAATGAATGATGACCCCCAGTCTAGACACTGACCATTCCTCATTTCCCCCCGCCTCCTGGTTTTTCTACATTATTTATCAAATATTGTACGCCGCATTAACGCCGTTATAAATCACCAACTGGTATTCCCGTTTTTTAAAAAAATTCCAAACACATATAAAAATTGCAAATATATTTTGCGAGCCTTAACGGAGTAATCCGAAACTCTTGAAAATTGAAATTCTTTGGGGGTGTTGGCATGAGTATTTTTTTTTTCAAAACATATTTTCATTTTTTTTAAATTTTTTTCAAAAAACACGAGGGAGTACTACGGTTAGTTTCAATGTTAATTTCTGTTTATTTTTCAAACGTGTGCCCATCAGATGTTCAACATATTCAATTCACAATTCAACAATTGGCCAACCGGTGTGGGGCAAAAACTTCCTAATATTTGAAAAATTTTCCTATTTTTTTTTTTTTTTTTTTTTTTTTTACGGATTAGCAGCGTGGTGCCTTCGGTAGGTATCTGCGGTTGAGTTTAAAAATGTACATTTATTTATTTATAGAGTGCAGAAGACGATATATATCGAGTGACTGGGGGTTGTTGAACTTACTGCTGCATTTCATCGAAATATGGCTGCTGTTGCTGTTTTTTTCTCATTTTTTTTTTGGGTTAGGGGGGGGGGGGTGTAGCATATGGCACGATGGCACCACCCCCTTGGCTTATATCAAACGAAGGGATATCCTGCCCTGTGCCAAAAGCTTAATTCGCCAGCATTTGCAAGTTTTTTGACGATAAACCTAGTCAGTTGATGGGAAATCAAAATCAAAATGCTACATGGCTCAGGCTGTCTGCTTTTGGTTTTTTTTTAATCCTTTTTTTTTCGTTGTTGTCTTTTCTGTTTTGGTTGGTTTTTTTTTTCGGGCATCATGGACTGCCCCCAAGTAATCTCTGGGTCATCATATCCGAGGAGTTTGTTATTTCCATCCCCCGAGCGAAACTTGGCTGCAAGACCAATGACCCGTTAAATGGGCAAGGTGCAAGTGCCGTGCAACAAACAGGAGCCAATAAAAATTCATTAATCCATAAACCGCCTTTCGCTGTTTTTTTTTTTTTTTTTTTTTTTTAACCACAAACGCATTCTGGTATGACAATAGCCGAATTTTATGCGTTTCTGAATCGATTTCACGAACTGATTCCCATCTGGGGGAAATATTTTATGCATTTGTAATTAGAGCGGTGGTTTTTCGACTGTTAACTACCGACATGTCAGGTGAAACGCCGTGGACACACTGCCACACCCCCTACAGGTGACACTGGCAAGGGGGTCCCATGAATTCAAAAAAAAAATCAAAAGATTCAAAACTGGGATGGAAGATGGGTTTTTTTTAAAATGAGAATTCAAGAGAAATGTATGAGAATTTCGATTGCTATACTGAAATTGACTTTGCTTTATTCAGGGTAAAAAATGGACATGTACATGTACATCAAAAACAAAATTCATTTTTTGTTTTTCGAAAATTGAAATACATCAGGAATGATCTTTCAATGAATTCCCAATGATTCAGAATTCCATTTTGCCAAGTTCTCAGAAAATCTGTTAAAATCCCATTTGCGCACATTTGTCAGGTAATGCAAAAGTAGCAATATTTCCACAATTTTCATTGAAAAAATACGTTACATTAATCCCACTACGTCGTCAAAAATGACCCCCAAATAAGAGCACTTCACAAATGACTAAAGAATGATTCCCATTGGTGGGGGTCAAGCCTGACCACTGATTCAAAAGTTCAAAACTCAAAGAGTTTCCGATAAGTTATAATAGTATGCAAATTGAACAGACATTTATTAGAAATTCGACTGTATTACTGAATTTAACCACGCCTCGTTTGGGGGAAAAATTACCTAAAAACCAAATTTTAAAATTTAAAAAAAATTTTAAAAACATCAGAAATGAACGTTACCAAAATTAATTCATTTTGACAGATGGTTAATCTCATTTTTTTGGCAGATACAGGTATCAATCATGACTGATTCCGACTGATAATTCAATCTGATTTCGTTTTATTTCGATACGTCGATTATAATCTGTCCAAAAGTAGAATGCCACTGGGGAATTCAAATGCACCAATAGAATGCAAGAGCCCGTTTGCGATTAATCATGCCAGCTCCACGACTCATTCGCCATCTGCTGGGCTTCCTCCCTGCTGGAAGAAGTAATCCATAAGCAGAATTTCTCTCATTGGTTAAGGCTCAGCCCAGCTTTACTTTTGGACATACTGAAGTCAACATGTCGAAGATGAAACAGAAAACTGTTGCTGAACTTTCCATATCCACATCGTCGTTCCATGGGGATAAAATCCCTGAAAAATTTTCAATTTAAAACCGAAACATGTCGGGAAAAGGAACGAATATCGACTTACGAGGACGAATTTTACTTTTATTAGATTTGTTAGAGGAAGCTAATTTAGCAGGCTTTTATCGAGGCAACTCATTAGCGAAAATAACGAAGCAATTAAGTTGCAAATGGGTTCCCAATGGACATTTCCCAACATCGCATTGATGCGGGGTCCATGGACACGAAACATTGTCCAAACCCAGGTTACTTTAAAATGCAAAAAAAAAAAAAATACTAGACCAGAGAAACAATGGCAAAAACATGATTAAAAACATTGAACACAATGTAGGAAACCCAACTAAAATCTGTTTTGTGTGCAGTTTAGAGATATACAGCTTCTTACAAGAGTGATGCCCAAAGAAAGACAAAACTCAAACAAACTAAGGACAGCCAAGCAGACGGCGTAGACACGTGACACTCGTCTATACATAGTCACATCCACTTCCTGGTAAAATGCATTATTTTTGGGAGTAAAATTGAGTTATAAGCGTTATCCGTTTCGTCCGAAATGATCCCATTCACCTCGGTTTTTCCCTCCCTATTTATTCCCTATGTGCTTCACAATGTGTCTAGGAAGCAGCGGAAGACCACCATGTTTCATGAACTTTCAGACACATTCACACTCACTTCCGTTTCATTGCCTGCTTGCTGCCTATGCACACAGTCAACGTACCATCTTTTTAAAACTGAAAAATGCTGAATGTAATTTTGGTTTGTTTTTTCTTCTTCCCCAGTTCATTCGCCATATACTAAGTCAAAGAACCGTGCTTAATAAAAAGCCCATTGTTTTCCCCGAGACAGAATGCGCCATTTTTAACCCGGAGAAAAATATGGCTTTTTCAAACAATTATAGTGCCGGATGATACATGTTTGCATTTCCGGAATGATGCGATTCTTAATGCATTATAGTCTTGAAACACTCAGCAAGAAAATGGATATATCATTCTCAGTTTAAACTATTAAATCTTAAATTCTAAACTTCCCTGACTTTTCCGGTGCTGGTTGTTGTGTTGTGTTTTTTATATAGAAAAGATTCTCTGACTTTATAGAATTAAATGAAAAATTTACCATTTACTGATATATTCATATACTATTTAGAACGTATTGCTCCATGAGCATGAGCTTCTATGAATTTAATTAAATTAAAACTATTTTTTTGCTCTGTGATCACCATCAATCTTATATCATTCTCAGTTTAATCTGTTAAATGTTAAATTCTACACTTCCCTGACTTTATCATGCATGTTTATAGAATAAAATGAAAAATTTACCATTCACTGAAATGTTAATATAATACGTCAAGCGTATTACTTAATGAGCTTCTATGAATTTAATTTCTTAAAACTATTTTTTGCTGAATGGTTAATCTTATATGTTATAAACATATTAGTTTTGTTTTTAAATGCATCGTTTCTTTAAATCTAACTGAACATTGTGGGTCCATCGTATGAAATAAATTCTCAACTTCCCTGTCTTATCCAGTTTTTTTTTAAAGAAAAGATTCCCTGACTTTATCGTGCACACATGTAATTACAAAATTAAAATGAAAAATTTACCAATTACTGATGGTTTTATTTATTATTTCAATAGTTGAAAGTGTGCTACGAAAAACACGAAAATCCTCCTGGGCATATCATTCATTGGTTGAGCTTCTTATAACCAGTGTTACGATGGTGTCAATTTGAGGCCAATCCGGTGCAAGTGGGCATTATTTGGGAGCAACAAAAACAAGGTCAGACATCTGAGACACGTGTGAGTAACTTCATGTGGGTTAAAATGGCCTAATTTGGGTCCGTTTACGAATGAAAATTTTAAAATAATTCGGCCTTTCTAAGGCACGAAGGCTTTTCAATTATACAAATGAAATGATAAGCTCGTGTAATAAATAAGTAACCGTAATTGAAACCCAGATGGATGGATGGACTTGAACCAACCTACATGTAAATGGCAAAGGAAATCGGAACGAGGGTTTAGTTAATAAGTTGAGTGTATTTTTGGTACAGGCTGATGACTGGTTACATTAGAAACAGGCCTGTTTTATTTTTTTAAATTTTTTTTTCTTCTGCTAAATAAAACACGGTTTCTTTATTTTTGCGAGATGTTGCCCAGGCTAAGAGAGAGAGAGTGGGACTCCCCTTGTCTCTGTTTATATTTATTTCTATATTTAACGAGAATGATTTAAAAAATAAAAGTCCTTTTGTTTTGCCTCAATCAACAATGACTTTCCTTCACTTGTTGCTTCCTAAATGGATATAAATGATGAGCGGCTTTCTTATTGGATATGTCAAAAATGAATGAAGGCGACATCAAAACTTGGAGCCAAACACAATTTCGCAAGTAAACTAAAAAACAAGCCTCCCCCTCCCAAAAAAAAATCAAAATTTAGATTAAATTCCTGAAAGCCAAATGTAACGGCTGTCAAAAGAGATTTTTCGTTAAAAAAAATTGAAAGAAAGACTTTGATCATTAAACAGCATGACCTTAATGACATTGTGTCAAAAACAGCCAACACAGAAATGCAAAAAATGAATTTATTGGCATGGAAATAAGCCTATATACCCTGGTGGAAAGAACAATATAATCGTAACAGTAGATATCAGTACACATATACTGATATTTGTAAGAAATGTAGTGATATCACTAACCATACTGATATTAATAATCCCAAAAACCACGATTATACTGATATCAATAAGCATACTGTTCCCAAAAACCAGTATAGGTATAAATATATAGTGATATCAGCATAGAATCACACTGATATCACTAAGGTTATACTGATATCAGTATAGAATCATACCTCAAAAATCGTATGTTCTCAGGTTTTTCAGAAACTATTTCAGTTACTACGCTTTTAAGGTCATTCGTTAAATTTTAAATTCGCTTTAAATGTTTTTCACTGTTAAAAGTTTACTTGAAAATATCATATGTATGGTAAAAGCACATATAAATGTTGTAGGCACGAAATACGGGCTGAAAGTCACAAGTACATTCGTAATGCACCGTTTATTTCACTGACCTCATTTCGATGAAAATTCCAAGACCATTATAAGGTCAGGGTTTTAAGATTTTTCTTTGCATGAATCATTTCAATGCACGTATTATTATTGGCGGTTGAATGGTTCGATTAGCGGAAGCAAATTCACGAAATGAAAATAAACTTAAAATGACTAAACTTCTATCCTCAGTGCATGCAATGCTTCAAGTAGCCCATAGTGACCGCTGATTTATTCGAGTTATATTTCCTTGACATGAATGACTTACTTCAATAAGTATCTACGACACAAGTGCTTGAATTATACCGACAGTATTAATAATTATTAATTTATTACATCTGAAATTAAAAGGGCCACTTTGCAACTCAATGCACTCATCTCGGCGACAAACACACTCGTCATTGAAAGGTCAGCATGCGATGCTAGACCAAAAATGCAAACGAGCTCTTGGCTTATGAATTTAACATTTAATTGTTTCGTTAATGAACACTTAATGACTACTTAACACACACTACATGTAGCAAAATCAAAGGACTTGAGAAGGAGAACAATTTCACAACACAATTTATAAAATGGCATAGCGATCTCATTATCGAGTTATTATTAGGTTTGCTGATTATGAAGACCTCGTCACAGTGCGATGAAATCAAATTTTTTAATACTTTTAAAGCCGTAATTAAATTCGGCAGAGTTCAAAGGATGTCCATCATTTGTATTACACATTATTATTTTTTTCAAAAAATCCCCCAACAGGCCAATACGCCAGATATCTGACAACACTGTAAGGTTGCACGTGAGATTATTACGAATAAAACCCCGACGTTGGCGACATTGGTGCGTGCAAAACGAAATTGGCTACGGAAATCAGTTCTGGAATTTCACTTAGGCCTAGTTTTCATCTGAACGGCTTTTTACTCTCCCAAATTCAGCTCCACTGACGTAAATTTTTAGCTAACATACGAGAAACGAGTTTCCTCATTTAACACGTCCGTTTTCGTGCTCTCCCCACATCCTCCGGCTTTTCAATTTCAGGCTTTTACGTAGGATTTTAACGCAGGAAGCGGATTGGAAATACCACTTCCAAAGCATTCGAAACTCCATTATTTCAAGTACATGTATTTGAAATCGCTGAATACACTTAGGTACTATTTGCCTTTTCTCACGGGAGTAGTATGCTAAAAATCCTTTCTGGTTCACTTACTGGTCATTTTGACTCACTTTTAGCCAATTTGTGTGTCAGAAATGGCTTTTTTTGTCATTTTTGGCTCACAGGAATTTTAAGTCATGAAAAAGGAGCCAAAGAAAACTTAATTATTTCTTGATTTTTTTATCATTATTATTATTTGTCTTACGTTAAAACCGCTGATGTTGTGCATTTTATACTAGGTAAAATTTATAGCTAAAATTTTTACTTTTAGAAGAAAACTTGAACTATGGAAAGTGAAGAAGCACTGAACTAAGTTAAAAGTTGAACTTCTTGAAATGTCCAATCTCTTTAAATTGAGATTGAAAATTAAAAAATTAAAAAATGTTCGTTGAAAATGGTTGAATTTTTATGCTCCAATTGTTGAGCTACAAGTGAAAAGTGAAAGTTGTAACTATAACATTACCAAATACAAAATCTACAACATCAGAGGTGTTAAGGTAGGACAAATTATATTAATTTTTTTTAAATGCAAAAATAATAAATTTTAATCTGGCTTTTTTTTTCTGACCCACAAAATTACAAAAAAAGTGAGTCCCACGCTTTAAAGTTAATGCCATGATTTTCTTGAATTGGTTAAGCTGACCTGGGTTTTAAAGTGGACCGAAACAGCTGTGATAAATCGAGGATTATCTGGACTTCGCAAATGATTTAGCCTGCTATTGATTCGGAAGATGATCAAATTTAAATGCGTTTCAAGTGTTTACACACGGCACCAAAGCGACATAACCGACTTTAGGCCAGCTTTTTTTATATTTGTATTGGGATGGGGGGAAGGGGGGGGAGATAAACCACCGACATTATTTCATGCCGGTGGTCACTGGTCAGCAGACCATTAGCAATACCAGGAATCGCATGTGGGTCATCGTAGTTACAGATCTTGTTTGGTCTTAATTACGAATGGGATGATATCACTGACCAGTCCAGTGACCACTTATAGACACGCCATGAAAGGACACAGTGACAAAACCTCTCCTTGGTTGATGAATGGGCTTATTGTTTCTGGTGGGGGATTAGGGAGAAATCCAGTCCCAAGTTCACACTCATGTGCCAGGGTGAACCCAGTGTTCCTCCCTCGGTTTATTTTCGGTTATTCCCCACCTTCTGATACCCTTAACCCCCTTGCCTTTGGTGGGATCTATTTTAGTGGACAGGGGGTTTTGACCAGACGAAACGCATAACTTACTATAACAGGATTTCGTGAAATTTCGCAGTTACAGGCTGTCAAGTAGTGCAGAGAGGCAGGCTTAGATAGGAAATTAAGGATTTTTTAGAGAAAACATTACATTTGAAGACTATAAGGGGGTCTTTAAAGGATGTTTGAATTGTGATTGCTAATCGCGATTTTTGAATTCTGATTGCGTATTTACTATTTGCATAAATAAAACGTAGTCTATAAATAACATTTTAAATTCAGGAAGTTTGAATACTTTAAGATTTGAATGAAAACTTTGTTACTTTGTATCTTCAACGCGTAAATCGTGTAATTTTGTTCATTATTTATTGGTTAACACATTTAATCGAGTGGGTACGTTCAACACAACTGGAATTTTGAAATCAAAATGTTCAGTTTCATTGAAAATCACAACAATAAGCAGCAATAGGGAGCTTAACTATCATGAAATTGGGAAGAGTTTTCCATATTTTGAATCACTGTAAGAAGCCTAAACTTAGATGAACAATGAAACTGATGTTGCTAATGACTCTTTCCTAACAGGATTTCTTAAAATTCCGCAGTTCGGACATCCTCTTTGGCCGCAAATGCTGCACCCTTAACATTTCCCCTAAAAGAACCCCCCATAACCCGCACCTAGTGAAGGTTTATTAGATTTTCGTATTCAATGTCAACTTCCCTCAGCTCAACTGGCTCGAAAATATGATAAAGAAACGGAAACATGATCCAAAATATGTGCGCAAAAATAAAACGATAAGATACTTAGCATAAGTAAAGTAAATTTTGCGAAACATTAATTCTAGATAACATGGGCCTACGTGGAGGTAGTCGTGATGGTTGTCATGGCTACCCAAGTGTCAAAAACATAATTTCACTGTTTTTTCCTAACTATAATTGCGAAATCGATTTTCTTCTTCCATCCAGAAAAAAAAAGATCGAAGGATATTACTCATTTTCCTGTGCCATTAAATTTATCTTGGAATTTTGATAAGTAAATCCCCTAGCAGGGCTTGTTTTTTCTTTTCTGTTTTTCAAACATCGTCAGACACGCTGATTTTTTAGCTTTCATAAAAGTATTTTAATCATCTTTCACACTGCGTCTCGTGTCTCTTTCTTTCATCATCTTAACAATAAAATTGCGCCTGCGAGGATCAGACATAGACAACACCCTAATCAAAATCAAGATTCAACAGAGTGCATGTTAATAACATGTTAATAAGGCCATTTTTTTTTTGAGAAAAAAAAGAAGAATAAAATTGCAACCAAGGAAGGCCCTTGGCCCAAATAAAGCCTCGGCAGGGAAGTTACATAAAAATAGCATTTATCAAGCCTGATTTTGGAGGTCATAGGGAAGACGTACTTTACGGAAGCCCCATCGGAGAAAAACCCCAGTTTTAGACATTGAATAAAGTAGTATGATTTGCGGCCAGTTTTCCACGTCCCCTCCCTCATATTAGGACAGATGTGACCTCAAACCTCCCCGCCATCTGTTCGGTTAGATATGCACACCGTTTCCTCAAGAAAAATTACTGATAAAACTCCGTTTCGATTTCAATGCGAAAACGAAACCAGAATTTGCGAAAAGCCTAACAACACGAAGAGTGAGAGTACGAAAAAAACTTGTTTTTTTTTCGTCTTGGCAATGGAAAGAGAATGTCTTTGGCCAGCGGCAAGTGGCAAGAAACACACACACACACCAGGCAATTAATCGGACAAATTTCACGTCGACGCTATGAAAATCGCCCAGATTACGCCGTACATTTAGAAAAAAAACATGCAAAAAACCATTAGGCCTATTTCGTATGGTCAAGGTATGGTCACATCAACCAACTGGAATTCTTTACCAGTTCAATAAAAATCTAATTCCGATCGATGTCATGCTGACCAACTGTTGAACATGCTGAAACATGCCGAAACTGCTGAAATGTTTGGTCACTTGGGTTTGGGTTAAACTAAACTGCATTTAAAAAAACCAAAATTCGATTTGACCAAAGTGAATGCATGATATAACTGAATTAAACGAAGAATGGTGCCACAGAACAAGCAGCGTTTTTTCACTCCTAATCCGACACTAACCTTACTAAAAAGTTTACAGGATGAAGTAGCTACTTAAAAACTACGTCCGTAATAAATTCACGATCAATTTCACCCAATCTGATACGGCGTAAAATTAAATCATACTTGTATTCGTATCGTTCGGCGATTGATGGATGTTCTGATAAAAAAAAGAATTCTCGGAATTTAAAAGTTAAAGGCGCTCCAGCCTCTTACCGTGGCGCGTTGAAGGGGGGAAGGTGGAGGGGTGCAGTGTTTACAAATGAAAGGGGCAAAAACTGCAAAAACGCAGTAAATTTATCCCAAGTTTTCACAGGCCGCGGATCTCCTAGTTTTAAAAGTTGGCAAATACGTTTCGGAAAAGGCGAGCATCCCTTGACCAGGACAAAAACTTACCAGAACTTTGGTGAATCTCCTTTCCAGTTCCTGCGACTCCGGCATCGGCAATTTGATGGGAGCCATTTGGTTCCTAAAGTCCGATTTGGGGTTCGCGCTTTCGACATTGCCCATAGTCCAGACGATATCTTTCATAGATCAAATTCGTCCTAGCATTTGAAATTCGTGCGTGAAGTTTCGGGTATCGAGCCGAGAGACGGTAATCCTTATCTGGCGCAACTGCTTATCCGCCGCAACAGGTCCACACATCGCCGCAATTGCAAACAACGAAATGACTCATTGCAGAGAGTTGAAAGTAGACACAAGACAGGAGATAGGAGGGAGTAGCCTATGGCATGCTAGGGAGTACGCGGAGTAGGAGAGGTGGACGTTGCCGTTGAAGCCGAGGGAAGGACCAACACACTTTCACACGACACGACACGACGACCAACCAACAGGCCACGTGGAAAAAGTCCATCCCCCGGACGACCATTGGTCCTCGCGCACGAGGGCCACGCCCAAGCGCGTGCGAGCGGAAAGGGCGACGGCCGCGCCATCTGTTCGTCGCCATTAGCACCACTGGCCTAACGTTGCCATTAATTTTCATATTTCTTGCATTATTTTTGTTTACAATACTGATCTTTATACACGTACTATTTTCAGCCCTCGAAGAGAAGGAGGGGGTGGGCATGTTTAAAATAAATGTATTTTACATTTTTTTAAAAATGTTTTTATAATGTTATTTTTCTCATTTATTTTCCTATTTCTTATCAATGTTCTTATTAACACACATTCTTATAATTTCTAATTAATATATTATTTCTTATCATCTCCCTTGACCATGGGACATGTGTTTTTGCAACAAACAAACAATAAAATAAATGATAATATTAATAATAATAATAATAAATAAACACAAAAATCAAGTAAGTGACTCGTTAAGTTTGTTACATTTTCGAAAATGTTGGGTGCGTACGCATCATTAATCATTTTAAAATTGTGTACTTTAACTATTTTATGACTTATTTGATCATCGATAGTCATTCACAATGTACCAGCACTACTAAAAACAAATCGAAAATAAAAACACTAAATAGGCCTCGAGGAATATCTCACTTCGATTCATGTCTTTTACAAAAAAATATGGCCACCAAAGTGCCCTTCAACCATTTTCCACAATGTGCATCCCCAAATCACCAAATGACGCTAAATCACCGAATGACAAAAAGTGTATAAAATCAATGACATTAGTTCCTTTAATTTGATTCGGCAATACTCTTATCCAAACTAAGCAATATAAATTCTCTGTACTAAGTAGTATTCCCGCACAATATGACAATACAGCAAACGAGTACAGTACACAAAAAGCAAGCGATGCACAGCTATAAAGAACATAAATTAAGTTCAAATAGAGGCAAATGGCGGTTTTAGTTACCTTCCTCGATTTCCGCAAAACAACAGTATACAATGCTATTCCAAGTTTACCCTGCGTCTAATTGTCCGTAATGAAACGCTTTTCCAACGCGGCATAATCTGCACTAAGAAATCAGTAGTAATTTTCCCCTTTAAACCATCAAAAAAGACGATATAAGTTCATTTCTCAATTCTGACCCGCTGTATACAAATTCTGCAAGTTGAAACGCGCGCAGATCCTGAGATTATCGAATTTATCGTTAGCGGACGTGAAACGGATATTTACAAATTAAATAGAAAAAATTACGAAAAAAATAGCAAACGCAGTAAACGTCTCGTCAACGTAGCAGCTTGTTTGGTAAGTGGTCAGCCGCTGAAGCTCGATTCAGGTAGAGCTAATAAAATAAATATAGTTAACAAAGATTAATTTGCATAACAACGTAATGACCATAACGATATCAGTTGAAAGGTTTATGACGCATCGATGATGTTTCCACAGTTCATTTTACGACGCAAAGAGCTATCGGATGTTTTCGCCAGATTCCTGAATTCAAACCATTTAATAACCCGATACGAGCAACGCTGAGATGAAGGGTGTATTGCACATTCAGTTATTGAGAAAGTTAAGAATTTGCAGCCATCTTCAAACATTTTCATGAATTTAGACGTTTTGAGTGAAGCAGTTTTCTTGAAGAGCTTCACGAAAACCGTAATTTAAAGCAACCGCAAGCTACCGGAATGAAGCGTTACAGAGGAAATTATCTGTCTCGTTGAAAAACGTCTCCTTGGGGCCAGTTGCACCATTGTGGGTTAAATGAAATGTTAGATAACCTGGGGTTGCCTATAACCCCAAGTTAACCTAATGGTTAGTAAGTTTTTGTTGCACCATTTTATCATAGGGATATTTTAACCAAGGGTAAAATAAACACGGAGTTAGCCTGTTGCAACTAGGAATTCTGGGAAAATTGCATTACATTCCAAATCTTAGGATAACCCTGCCCATTAGCTGGTTTACAATAACCCATGGTTAATTTTTAACGGTATGTTCCCTTTGTTAATCCTAGGTTTACCTTGGGTTTTGCTTAACCTTTGTTGGTGCAACCAGCCCTGAAACATCAATACATCTTCGGTGCTGAGGTAAGTAACCAGGGCAAGCAGTACTCAATTCCAATCAATACTCAGTTTCAAAACACCTGAAGCAGATGATCCAGATTCCCCGTAACCCATCAGGGAGGGAAGTAGTTGCAGCCACACATGAATGTATCTCGATTTACTCAGGACGATGACTTTGGTGCAGCTGTTGGTGGCGGCGCTGGAAGATGGTTGTAAATGTGAATGTTCACTGGACCGTGAAATACGCAACCTTGCGGGAAAATCTTCGCCAACGTGTTCGTGCAAGTGGACGTGATGGTTTCGTCGGGGGACTGAGTCACATTGACAACGACGGGAGCCCGAATGATGCATTCTTCGTCGTTCTGCGAATCCTCTTCCTCAGACGCATCCGTATCCTCGATCTGCGGCCGGCACTCGATTTTGACAGCCTCGTCTGCCTGATCCTCATCCTCCTCCTTGATTTTGAAACCCATCTCCGACAGGGTTTCGTCCCCGTCGCTTTGGCCGTACGTGGTGGACACAACGTCACAAGGTTTTATGCGCTTCATGGGCGGCGTCCCGAGTGTGGCCACGCATTTCGTGCAGGCACTTCTGCCCAGCTTTTCGCTACAGGTGAGCCTTATGCTGTGATTGGTGAAGCGCTTGGAATCCGTCAAGCCAGACTGGAACTTAATTCTTGCCATGACGTCTTTGATTTTGTTGACGCCCACTCTTCTGTCACTGAACCAGCCCGAAATGATGTGCGTGGCATCAGCCACGGGTGACAAATAGAACGGTGAATCCGGCATGTTCTTCATGTACTGCCTCTTCTCCCAGTATTTCTTGTAAGCCACAATGGGATCTTTTTCCATGTCCCCATTATTACTGGAAAAAAAACGAGAATAATTCAGACTAGCTGGCAAAAATACGAGTTACAACCCAGTACCCCTTATCAAATGCACGAGCTGTACCATCAAGAAAAGCATGATAGGTTTCACTTCTAAGAAATCACAATGGATGATTTTCACATCTAAACCAGGGCTCCCGGTGAATTAAATTCTCAACTTCTCCTACTTTTTCCCAACTTCTCCAAGCTTTTAGAAAAAAAAATGATTCGTGACTTTCTGAAGATGTTTATGGAATAAAATTTAAAAATTTCCCTGACTTTTCTAGTCTGTCATTTCTTCCCCGACAATTCCATGTTTTCCAGGTCAGTGGGAATCCA
>JAQIXS010003588.1:0-17654 GCA_034700785.1 Rossiulus vilnensis | reverse complement strand
TTATGTAATGAATGCTAGCCTTTAATTTGGACATTGGACAGTGAAGGTGTTACGGTGTATGCAAATGATGATTCTGGAGGTTGTCACCAGATGCTGAAATGCACTTGTATTAATTTAAATTACTTAAACTTTTATTGTATGCCTAATCTGCTTATGTTATAATTAATTAAAAGTGTAACATACAGTTCGTTCCATTATACAGTACTTAGTTCGTTGTGAAATTTCGAATTTATAATTTTCGTTCGTTTTTATTTGTGGTGTAATTTTGTGGTGTCGGTTCAGAAATTTTCAAAACGAATGACTCGTTTGAAAAACGTTACAAAGGCACAATCTGCTAGCAACAATGACCTCAGATGACGTTATATTTAGACAAATTAACCACGTGTAAATGTCTAATGGCGAAAAGTGTAATGCTTAGAATATAATGATGACGTCATTAATATTAAATGTCGACGTCAATTTATGTGGAAATGAGACGTTACAAGGTTGAAATTTGATGAAAATGACGTACTTATTTGTCGAAATAAATAAAGTACATGTGCGTGTGACGTCATCTGAACTCTTTGTACTACACGTGACAGAAGGAACACCCTGGATAAAGGATTCTGTACTGATATCACTATATACATGTACATGTATACTAGTTTTTTGGGACTACAAATATCAGTATTCTTAGTGATATCACAACATTTTCTTATTAATATCAGTATATGATCAGTAAATTTGCAGGGATATCTATTGTACTGACTATACTGATCTTTCCACCAGGGCAGAGCAGGTTGAGGAGGGGTAGGGGGTCAAATGGGGACGGTTATGTACTGCAGAGGAGGCCTATAAGACCGTTCACGAAATTGGGATTTTTAGGTAATTAAAGTTTGTGGTTTATTTAAGTAAGTTACAAAAATTGGGCAATTAAGGGACATACTCAGTTGATCTGCAAAGGCGACGTGATCAAGTTACCAAGCCAGGTAGGAGGACATTCCACGTAATGTACTAAAAAGCTCTTCAAATTTATGGTACATACGCAAGGCTGATATCGGTATGCCGTACATTATAAATGAACAGATATTTGATTGTATTCGCCCATGCAACTTGGACCAAAGGAAATATTTCGACAATAAAATTCGAGCATACCAAAACACTTATAAACCATTATCCCAAACGTGCATTGCTGCCTTTTGAGAGGAAAAAAAGAAGAGGAAAAAACCTATCAAACAGTTACGTACAAAAAGTTGACAAATATCTGAAGAGAGACTTGGAGCTTACTTGTGGTTTGCATGTATTAAAAAGGCAAAGCAAGCATTTTTGTCGGCATCCTTTGAAGTGAGCCGTTGCCTCGGTGGCCCTTTTCCTTTTGCCCGCCCTTTCCTTTCTGTCCCTTTTTCTTCCGATTTTTCAATGCGTTTCTATGAGTTGACTAAAACGCCGACCTGTGGGGTATCGGAGTTATAGGTCCATTGGTCGAACACAGGACGCTTTGGGATGCCATTTTTTCTCTTGTATCACATTTCAATGCATTCTTGTCCGGCGTAATTCATTCTTTCTGCGAGCATAAGTGGAAATTTCAAAAGTGAAAATTGTTGCCCCTGATTTATGTCATCATCGAGGAACAGCGATTGCAACAGGTCCCCCCGAAAATTCGGCCTCAAGCGCCGCATTTAGCCCGCCTCCTCCTGCCCCTAAATGGGACCCTAATGGACACCCGTGCAACGTGTGGCCTCTCTCGGCCTTTTTACAGTGTACCCTTAGGGCGAACTAGCTGCACAAACTATAAAACACGTTTTATATTTTACACAAAATTATTGTACGTCTGAACTTTATTAATCGCAAGTTTTTTTTAAAAAAAAAATTAATCACATACATTGTCAGTAATAGATAGGACGCCCTGTCTATTATGTCTCTGCAAATCCTGTAATTTATATAATTAAATTTTTAAATCGGGGCTCCCACCGAAATTAACCTTCCAACTTCCCTCATTGACTAGGTTTTTGGGGAAAATGTCCACGTCTGTCAAAAAATGTTTATTAAATAAAAAGTAAACAAAATTTAGCAATCACGGATGTTTTTATTGTTTCAAAACTTGGAAGTGTGCTATGCAAAGTAGGGGAATTTCCTATTATTGTATCAGTGTGACCAGATACGCCGCCTTTTGAGCTGTATCATTTCCTGATAATTCCAACTGTCCCTACTTCCCTGACACTGCCAGGTTCTCCAGGTCATTGGGAGACCTGGATTTTCTCTAGAAATCCTGGAAATTTAAATGTTACCAGACAGCTTTGTTTCTGCAGCCATCTTCGGCTGCATACGTATTTGGGAATTTAAAATTGTTCAATAAATACAAATAAGTCATTATGGTAAATCCTGAAAATTCCCTGGAATTTCGTAATTATTGTTGAGTAAACGCCCTCATTGACAAGAACAGAGCCATGCCCCTGAACCGAGTTCCTCAAGACATCAGTTTCATGTAAACATTTTATATTTTTAAATTTATTTATGAGATTACGTGAATACATCTGCTAAAGTGGTGGCATGAAATCACGGATTTGGCGGCCATCTTGAAATTCATACCCAGGTATCATACCTTTGAAATTTGAAAACGAAAAAAAGCAACGTTTCAGAAAATACATATTTTAAGGGGGTCAAAAATAAAGGGGGGAGAAGCCCGTTGTTTCCTGAAGAAAGCAAATCAGCGGGTTGTTATTATTATTCTTAGTAGATCTTTTTCTTTTCTCATTTCCTTCATAGTGGTTGGCCACAGAAATAAGTCTTAGCCTTACAATAGCCCTACTAATGAGTGTTTATTTCCGAGACAGAGTAGAATATAGTTTAGCAAAGCTATTCTTCGCGCTATTAAAATTGTTCATAAACCGTTTCCTGGTGCATTTCGTTAGTCATTACACGATATGGGCAGACCCATTATTTTTAAATGAATCCCTAAGCGAGAGCTCCATAACATGCTCAAGCACAAGAGAGCTTAAGATATTCAATTGTTAAGGGGGGGGAGGACATACCCATTGCATTTAATGAACGTTTATGCTAAATGGCAGAGAGGTAAACGTCTTACAAAAGCAGATTTCAAAAAAATGTTTCCCAATGCAACATGTACGTGTACCTGTATCGTGTACAATGTACGTCCTCCTTTCATGCTACATGATGCTACCACTTGTATATCAGGATGTTATGCAACAATCTATGAATGCTTTACACATTGCAATTTTGCCACTGATTATGCTCGCCTATTTCATACTTGTCAGATGCCATTAACCGAAAATTGAAGTTATCGAGAGTGTGGCATGTTAGTCAGAAGTGATGGGCCTCTTATTAAGGAATACGTTCCACACCTTCCCCAAATTAGCCGTTAAAATCAATTTCGACTTCACAGCACTTCGGAAAAGCACACAATCACTGTGGAGAAATTATTTTAAAAAAAACCAACGAAACGAAGTTGTTGTTTAGCTATCTAACGTCCTTCTTCGCTGTATAATCCGATCGTAAATTCGCATATCCCGTATAAAACATGGCTTTATAATTGGGATAACTAATCAGCTTCGTCCACCAATACGCTGTGTATGACGTAACAGCACTGTGTGCTATACAACACAACGTCATAATATAAATAATAAACAACACTGGTGGTAAGTTAAAACCGAAAGCCTGATTAAAGAGAGAGGGACCCTTCGACCAGATTTTAGATTAAATCTGACAGGGTATTTTTGAGAATTATCGATATAATATACTCTATGATAAGTTGTTTTTTCTGTCAGTAACGGTTTGAGTAATTTGAATGCCAGAAAAATAAAATAAATGAAACTTTAAACTCACAGTGGTTATTTCATAAATCTTGCAATTCTTCGCATGGTGCAGTACTTTTTTTTCCAAAAACACAGTATTCATATTTTATGCGTGATCAGCCAAACATTAGAAGACACACTGTACGCCAACCTATAAAAACAACAAAACGTTAGATTCAATAGACATTTACCGTATTTACTAGAAAATAAGTAGTACCCCCTCCCAAATTTAAGTCACATCCTTTAGTTTTAAAAGGTCAAATTAAAAAAAAATGTTCCTGAATCCAAGACGAAATACTATTTTGACATTAAGGCTAATACATTATATGAAGTAAAACAACATTTTAATGCATCACAATTTATGCGATGTAGATTTCTGGCATTGAATCTGTGTGTTCTTCCCTCCCCCAATTTTCCTATATTTCCTATTTTTGTTTAATTATACTATATTTTTCTATAATTTAGCAAAATATCCTATATTTTATTTATTTCATGAAGTCATTATTTACGTTTTATTAAATTTTGACGAATTGTAGGTATCATTTCTTCGTTCCTTTAATTCACAATATTTTTAAGCAAATTTTGTACAGGAATTTGACCAAAAATATTGAGTCCCCGCATACCCTCATATCCCCTCAGTACTTTTCTTTAGCGAATTATACGGCGAAATCCATAATGTATAATTGCATTTTTTTCGAAATTGATCTCCTACGGGGTTCCTATAGTTGTGTGTGCATAAAGCGTTTCATTACTTGATATTCCTTGGCCATTTTTTTTTGAAAAAAAATATGTTCCAACACGCATCATTTGCGATGAATTTTAGACATTTTTTTTCTTTCTGAAAAATAGTTGGGGAATTATGATTTCAGAGTAATTTTGAAAATATGTTTTTAAAAAAATTCAACAATGAATAAGATGATAATTTCTCCCATATTTGTTCGGGGGGAGGGAGGGGAAAAGTAAATCTAATATATCCTATATTTTTTTTATTTGGAAAATGTCCTGTATATACAGGTATGATAGAATTCATTAATATTTCGGACGGGGGCTAATATATTTTCCGAGAGCTGGCAACTCGCAAGTCGGTTGGCCCTCTTTGACAAAAAACGCACCCCCTTACATGTGTCCACTCTGCGGTGGTACCTGTTGATTACGCGTGGGGGGCCCCCTTAAAAAGCACGTGCCAATGATGATGTATGGACGCCGATCCCCTTAAACCCCTAAAGCCTCGCCGGATGATGGATTCTCGAGCAATGAATACGCGCTATCCCAGATCTGGCAAATATTTTTCGGCATGGAGGATTGGACGAACCCCTGGCAAAAAAACAAAATAAAAAATAAGCCGCACGCTGACTTGACTAAACGCCGTCTGAATTATAAAAAAAATAAGGGGGGGGGGGACACAAACGAGGCATCAAAATGAGGCGTAATGAGTTGTACATACACCTTAAGACACCGATTGATCAAAGTGATCGGGTGGGGGACTTGGCAGCGCCCCCTACCTGCCGTCAACCAGGGGGGTCTAATGGCTAACGGGGAAAAAGATCCGTACTACCAATAAACATTGTCATGCATCTCATTAGCTGATCCAGGGGTTAACTAACCGAGACATACCTCTCGTTGCGAGGGCTCTTTTTACATCGATGAATGGACATCCGTTGCGTGCCGCCATTCATATTTCAACTTTGGGGAATAAATACGTGTAGCTAAGTCAAAGCAAAAGCATTTTGAATAGATAAATATACAAAAAAAAATTAAGCCTGCTGAAAACAAGTGTTGATGAGAGAACATGTTCTTAGCGCAAACAAAACCTAGACGATTTTTGCAAAAGACCTGGTACAAAACCTAATTCCTAAAATCATGGTCCATATGTAATGGGGGGGAAGATACACGTACGTGTGTTTCGAGAATATATTATCCATACTTTGAAAATACAACAAAATTGGCCGAATTTCATATATGAATAATATACATGTATATGCAGAACCGGAATCTAACCCAGGAACTTTCACTTGAGTACTTAGAGTAAATATAGAAAATCAATTATAAAAAAATTAAAATGTTGACAATCAGGAATATTTTAAAGTGTTTTAATCAAATATATTCTGAAAATATACTACTAATATATGTGTATATTTATATATTTTCACGATATATTTGTAATATATTAGAAATATATTTTTTATTGTAATGTATGTGCATTCATTTGCGATATATTCTTCAACATCAAATTTAATTAATAGTAACACATTATTTCCTGATTTTCAGTGAATAAATAAATAAAGTTAAAAAAGAAAAAATCCACTGATGAAAACGTGTTGATGTACGAAAACGTTTCAGCGCAATCAAAACCTTGAACATTTCCCAAAAACCTGGTCCAAAACTATCTTAAAGCACGGTAATGAAAAGCTGACTAAACTTGCATTTAAATGTTCCGCAAGAATTTTAGTGGTAGCTGTGACCAAAATATCATATTAGAACTACATGTATAGTGGTTCAAAACTAGAATATACTGAGCCAAAACTAATCAGAGGTATCCAGCTATTGATTATGCCTTCCAGTATAGAGAAAGCCACACCGATGCCCAACGGTTTTTCGACCCAAAAGGATCTCCACAATGAAATAAAAATTACACATTCTTACTTCAAATACCTAATAATTGCTAAATTCATCTTTCTCCCTTGTGAAATTCGTCCACTAGGGTCTGAGTTTTTTTTTTTTTATAAATTGAAAATGTCCCGTTTATAAAAAATAAAATAACTAAACATTAAACAAAACGTTACGCTACCTCCGAAAACGGATTTTCCCATGTTTAATTTAATTTTTTTATTTAAAACAAACAAACAAACTTTGCAAATTATAATAAGTATTTAAAGCAAAATTTGCGTAATTTTTTTGCATGGTGGTTTGCACGGTCCTATGTATACATGCATATTTTTATTTCATTTTTTTTTTAAAAGAGGAGGAGGGGGGGGGGGTGTTGTGTCCTGGCTAAAATAATGGATGGCGGCAGACTGTCCAGTCGCCGCACACTTGCTGCGACGAAAATTAGGTCCCAAAAAAAAAAAAAAAAAAAAACTGCATTTTCATATTGCATGAGTAGTATGATCATCAGTAGCTGTTGGCCAAGGTGTCCCTGGAGGAGAGAAGTGCTGTTGTAATAATATGGCGTGGAGGAAAACCCCGGTGAAGACAATGTGATTTGTCAGCGCCCGGGTTAAAAACTTGCCCTCGCCGGGGCCAGAGGACGGACCTCGCCGCTGTCCGAATGATGGATGCGAGCCCGTGGACGTCTCCTCGGGGGTCGCTCATTAATTCACCGGGAGTGGCGTTATGACGGAATATTCGGCTGCCATTGTAAAAGTCACGTTTCGGAGAGAGCGTCGTAACGCCACTTGGCACCCCCTAAACCCCCTTTGATCAGACCGACTACGAAACCCCAACGGGCACGTTTCAATTCGCCAACACGCGTACATTTGTGTACTTACAATAATATTATGCAAACAAATATTTCAGACACATATGCGCATGCCTGTCACACTATTCAACGAAAATACACTCTGCGAGCAAAGAAACTGGCCCACCTGAAGGTATATTAAAAACAATAAATGCATATTTTGTTCAGCAAGTGGATATACAATTCAATATCGGAATAAATCGTTTTGTGATCGTTTAGAAACTTATTTAGTACACTTGGGACATTTTTTGTAGCACTTTTATAGGTCTTTTAGGACTTATTTGCCTTACTGTCAGTAACGTCTATATACCCACGTTATAAAATATATAATAAAAATATAAAGGTTTCGATGTTGCATCGCTAAGCAGTCTTAGGACTTCTAATATATATTAACATTTTGCATTTTGAAAAAAAAATTCTTCTAATATATGTATATATAGAAGTCCTAAAGAAGTATATATTAGTATATATTAGAATAATTTTTTTTTCAAAATGTTAAAAATCTTTGCACTGCGTTGTCAAACAGATACAATTTTACAACACTGCCTTTAACTTGACCCAAGTGCAATGAAGAGCATGGTAAACGAATTTAATTTATTGAATGTGAAGTTAACCCATTATAAAAAAAATTTATCGAAAATAATTTTATTGTTGTATTATCGTAACCTATTACATGTATAATTAAACACAAAGATGAATAAGTAATGAAATAAGGCATCCTAAAAGCATCATCTTTAGAAGAAATAAATATCTTAAAATAGTCATAAATTAAAAAAAAATTCTTAAAAATTTAAATTCCTGAAAGAGAAATAAAATGTTTACAAAACGAGGTATTCCGATTTTAAATTAGATGTCCACTTGCTGAACAAAATACATTTTTAATACCTTCAGGTGGGCCGGAATCTTTGCTGCCAAATTTTGTAATCGAGAACTGTATGATATTGGTTGTTGTTTAGATAACGGAAGTTTTCGATTGTTTCAAGAAAATATTCATTCCCCTCCAATGTTACGAATTATAAAAAAAAAAAAAAAAAAAAACCAGAAAGGTGTCCAACCACTTTCATGCTATTGGGCGAACAAACAACGCGTTAATTTCCCTTTTGTGATGTATAATTACGAGAGGTGAGAGTGATTGATTTACGCCAGTGGGGCAGTTGGGTCGCCTTGCTGGGAGTCCGAAACATGCCGAGAAACACCTGTTGATGGAGGAAGCTTCTACCATTGGTCTCTCTCCCCCCGTGTGCCTCCGTGGTCGCTCGGCGGGGGATAACCGGAGAGTTGAAGAAGGTTAATCTTGGTTTTAATTCGAGAAACGATAATTAAAATACGTGAATGGTGGATATTACGGTGTTTCATTACACCTTTTTACACCCCCTCATTATCGCTTTATCATCCGCCCTAGCGAGTAATTGCCGTTTGTCTTTTCAACACTAGGCTCAGCCTGTAAAGTGTTTTCCTAGCTATGCATCCTACATTTTTGAACCCATCCCATTTATTCCTATATTTTACAGAAATTCCCATTTCACCCCCTATATTTTGACAATACACTGTATCTTAAAACAAAAAAATCGAATTTTGTTCTAAAAGAAATATGCATAGTAGAAAGAAGTGAAACATTGGTGAATAAAATTACATGAGTTGCACTTTAAAAATGCGAGGAATTCATTTTTTTTAAAGTGTAAAATATTCAAACTGCATGAATTTCAAATGTTTATATATTTTATTTATGCAAGTAGCAAATATGCAGTCCAGATTTAGAAACGGAGATTTAGAGTTAAAATTAAAATTAGAAAACATTCTCTAAAAACATTCCTATATTTTTCCTAATTTTGAATTACATTTCCGCTAAATAATTTACTTTTTATAAATGCTAATTTTAAAAAAAAAACTAGAATTGGTCGTCCACTTGGGTATGAGTTATTGTTTGTGATATCAAAATGTCTTTTTTTCATCAAAAAATTAAATAAGTTTAAAAAATCTGTTATGCAACCCACTTCAGAAGTTTCACTAAGGGCCGGTTGCACCAAAAAACCTCTAGTTAACTAAGGGAAAGCATTGCACCACATCACGTTATCAGTCAACCACCCAGCTGATAGGCAGTTAACAAATGGTTGGTAATATAGTTCGATTTTCCCAGAATTCCCAGCTGCAACAGGTTATCTTCATGTTAACTTCAGCTTGGGTTAAAAATCCCTATAGTAAAATGGTGCAACGCAAACCTATTAACCCTTAGGTTAACTTGTGGCTATAAGTAACCGGCCCTGAGAGGAAAACCCTGATTTAATGTTTGTTAGTTTTTTTTATAAATAACTGAACATTTTTAAATTAGAAAAAATAACTCAGACCCTAATGGACGACCAGTTCCATACTGGTGATAATAAATTTAGCAATTACAATAAGTATTTGAAGCAGAAATGTGGGAATAGTTATTTTTTTTTTTGCATATTGATCAATGTTCCAATGATCAATATGCATCTTCGGAAACAGTTTCTTTTTTTCCAACAAGCACAGCAAGTGCTGAACGCCGAATTGACGACGACACTTACGGATTGATCAGTATGCGAGAGGTGATGCCCTTTTCTGGGTAACCGAAATTTCGGCCTTCCATCAAATCAGAAACCAACGTTGCATGGGGTCATCGATGGGTGGAACTTGGCTGTCTCCTCACTGAGGCACACCTCAGGTGCAAGAACCGCCAGCGCACCAAGAAGGATGGTGAAGATAAGGTTATCGAAATCATTTCCTGCTGTTTAAACCAAAGATTGTAACATAATCAACTAGCGTGTTTTAATTTGGCTCAGGGCAGAATAAAATAATAATAAAAAAAACAGGTGGAAGATACACACGCTTACTTGGATTACCTCTATTGGCAATTCGTGACTTTTTTTTGGAAAGCTCAAGCTGTGCACGTCATTCGTAATGATGGGTTTGTGGTGAACAACGTGCGATGCTTGGGTGTGAAGTATCATGGGGTGAACCCTGGGGTCGTCTCCATCAAGAGAAGCTTAACACATCAAGAGAGAAACAGGAGTTGCTGACCTTTGAAATACATTGGAAATCCAACCATTTCAATGAATTCGTCAGTATTTTGCTCTCGCATCAGTATTTTGTTCTTGGCTTGTCTTCGAGCAGTATTCTTAGACGTTCAGGCATCCACGCATAACATAAATCCTATTTGTTGTTTAACTATCCTATATTATTAACAAAATATCTCACATTTCCTATATTTTACTCATTTTATGAAGTAATAATTTACGTTTTCTTAGATTTTGACAAATTGTAGGTATCATTTCTTACGTTCTTCTAATTCGTAATATTTCTAAGCAAATTTTGTATCAGGAATTTCACCAAAAATATATTTTAAGAAGCCATTTCATTCATTCCTCAGTACTTTTCTTTAGCGAATTATAATTTCATTTTTTTTTCGAAATTGTTCACCTACGGCGTTCCTATAGTTAATGATATATCCAAATTTGTGCAGAATTTTATTTCAATATTTTGTGTGTGCCTAAAACGTTCAATTACTTGATATTCCTCAGGAAATTTCTTTGAAAAACTTTGTGCCAAAATTGAAAATTTGCAATGAATTTTCCACATTTTTTTTTCATATTCTGAAAAATAGTTAGGAATTTTGATTTCAGAATAATTTTGAAAATATGTTACAAAAATCACCGGAGTAGTGAATGAAATTTAAAACGAATAAGATAATAATTTACCCTATATTTGTTGAGAAATATCCCATATTTCCTAAAAAAAATTTCCTCGAAAAATGGCTGGGATATATGGAAGTTACATGACCTCTTTAATATTGTAGGTCGTAGCAGTGGTAACGAGGACTCCGACACCGAATCAGAACCAGGGCTAACGCTGAAGAGAAAACAACGAAGAAGCAGGACCACGTTCACTGCGGAGCAGCTGGAGGAACTGGAGAGGGCCTTCGAAAGGACACAATATCCGGATGTGTACACGAGAGAGGAACTGGCCCAGAGGACTAAACTAACAGAAGCCAGAGTACAGGTGTGTTTTCCACTTTTTGGAATGATGCGTATGGACTTCAAATCTTGAGTGATCAAGTGGTCAATTTTCTTCAGTCATAATTTGGGAATAACATGTACTGCAAGGTATCCAATGACCTTCTTGATTTACATGAATTTTGGTCAATTTTTATCTGTCATAACTTAATTACAGCAAAATATCCAATGACTTTCTGGATTCGTATGAATTATGTGTCAATTTTTCTCTGTCATAACTAAGGAATTGCAAAGTATCCAATGACCTTCTTTATTTATATGAATTTTGGTCATTTATTTCACTATCATAACTAAACAATTTTGGTCATTTACTTCACTATCATAACTAAAGAATTTTGGTCATTTACTTCACTATCATAACTAAAGAATTACTGCAAAGTATCCAATGACCTTCTTGATTTACCATTGACTTAATCGTATTGGATTTTTGCCATTTCCTTACAGGTGTGGTTCAGCAATCGTCGTGCAAGATGGCGCAAGCAAATGGGAAGTCAACAGATGAATGCATTCAACGCCTTGCCATTGACCATGGGATATCCCAGTTCCGGAAATCCGTACGCCATGGCAGAGACAGGGACATCGTCTTCCTTGCAGCACCACGGTAAGATCTAGTTTGTGAATTGCAAATGAAGAAGAAAAAAAGCTGGGCGATGCTAATGGAAACACAAACGTAAAACAGTAAAGATAAATCACCAAAACCCTATTAACACACGTGTACCACGGGCAGTGAAGTTGTTACATCAATCAAGTCTTTATATCCTATTAGACACTATTCCAATTACAACTAGTTATTGGTTTGAAAGAAACAAATTACTCCATTGACAGGCAATGAACTCAAAAAAAAGATGATTGATCTGCACTTTCAAGTGTTAAAGTTGTTATAAATCTAGGACATGTTCTACAAGTTGTGCACGCAGAGTTGACTCAATGTCACTTTTCTCTCCTTAGGGACAAAGCAATAAAGGGGTTGGAGTGAATATCTATGCACAAAATCAAACGTTCAGATTTAATGATTTGTTAAACTCAAGTTGTCAACCGTTTCGTTTCTAGGTGACAGTTCTGGGTGGCACCGAACGCACCAGCAACTGAGCAACTCTAGTTTACACCAAAGCAGTGCAGGCCACTCGGCACATACACCCTATTCCGCTCTAGGAGATTCCTGCATGAATTCCTCCAGTGCGGCCTTATCCTCTCAGGTAATGTAAACAGAAATAAAGTATGCTTTCAATGGGTTGTATAATAAGGTATATTCGGCTAGAATATGAATAAATTAATCCCAAAAAAAATCATTGTAATGAATAGAAACTTTAAAACAATGAACTAAATTTGTCTGTACCCAAAAACTTTGCAAAAGAATGCAACTACCAAACGCATGTTTCCAAAACATTTCACAGCTTTGGTAGTTATCAAACAAATTGTAGCAAATACAAACTTTTTTCTAAAAAAATGCATGAATAACATTTGTCTGTCTACGTATAATTTACGAGTATTAATCCTGAAAAATTGTAAGAAATACAATCTTTTTTGTAAAAAAAAATGTAACTGTGTACCCATAAACTACGTCAAATAACTGAACTCTAAAAAGCATATTTCCAAAGCACACGACGGTTTTGGTGGTCAATGAACAAACGAATGGACATCAATTGAATAAAACGAGCATGAATGTAAGTCTAAATGTAAATTAAACGATTATTTGGCATTCTATTGCAGATGCTGAACATGTTGGGCTCCAATGCCGGATCATCGGTAAACAACACTGCACCGTCTGACTATCATCACCACATTCCGCCGATATCAACGGCAGTGACGTCAAACGATCCAACGTGGAATACCAACCTACATTCCAGACCATCGGACAATGGATGGAACCATTCGGCGTTTCCGACCACGGACAACTTCAGGTATGGTTCATTCGAGCATCCACAAAATCCGGCTATTTTGCCGTTTTCTTACATCCCATGGACGGCATCATCTTGAACTTCACCATCACCAACGTCCAACATTTGTTTTGGGGAAACAAGTGATGCTATACATTGCGAACAACTATGAGCCCTCACAAGGCTCCATCAATCATACGTCATCCGTGTGCTTTCCTACACTTTATTGCCCATAAATATCTTGTTAGCAATAAGATTCCAAGACATGAAAAATGCCCAGTATCAACATGCATGTATAATAGATATACAGTTTTCATGTACGTATTATTCGTGAAACAATTTCCATTTCGTACTCGCATAGTAATACCTCATCTTTGCTTCAAATACTTATAATTGTTAAGTGTATTTTGCCCAGTGTTGAATTTATCATTCACTAAGGCATTGCAGGGAAGCCCCTCCCCTCCCTTGGCAGTTGCATACCTAATTATTTCATTTTTTTCATTTATTTAATTTTTTTTTCTAAATAAACTGGACATCTTAAAATTATAAACCAAAGCTGAAGCCCTAGTGGACGACCATTTCTACACTGGGTAAAATAAATTTAGCATTAATAATCGGTATTTGAAGTAAAAATGTGGGCATGCTCTTGGGCCGGGCTTAATCGTAGGCTAGATGGATGCAAGGCTAGGACTTGAAGTTTTCAACTTTATTTTTCAGTGTGATTAGTGGAGGAGAAGCGTTTTTGGCCAACCCATTTAATAGTGGCTCACATTCGTCTCTAGAAGCTCAAGTAAAAGCCGGTTTCCACTATACTGGACAATTTACTGCCTGTAAGCACTTAACCCACTTTGCATAAGTAAAAACAGAGGGGTTTTGCTTTGTTTTTTTCTTGGAGGTGGCCACAATGCATCCAATGCATCGTACAAAATTGAAAACATACATATTTTTGTTTGTCTGTTCAGCCAATCCTGGTGCCATGAGTAAAGACTTCAACATGCCCTGTAATGCCTCGCTCGCAGACTTACGTCAGAAGTCACGTGAACACGCCGTGGCGCTTGGCTTGTTCTAACAGTGAATGACGTCATAAAGGAATCAGAATTAATAGTTAATTCCCTTGTAATTAATGAATAACGGCCAAAAAAACCAACCAATTTACAACCGTGATTGACTAAAATAACATTTTACAGTTTGAATAAATTTAAGTTACTGGGCTATCTGCACTTTGTTTTCAGACAGTGTTCGCATTCGTATTTGATACGAGAACACCCATTTCAGCAATTCTTTGAGATTTATAAAATTTTGAGGAGAAGCCGAAGCCCGCAGTTTTATCCCCCTATGCAAATCCTCAATTCAACACACAAACTACTAGTCGTTAATTGGTTGAACCGAAATGCCATCAAGTGTGCCTCAAATGGTGATTTAGCAATTGTGGATTGCAGTTTGCCATATTTGTTAGCCTTTTCTGTGGGCTGATTTATTGCTCAATTAATGATGATAACATTGTTGCTAATGTGTCAACATTTAGTGTTAGAAACGAGCATTAAGAGCATTTGAACTGATAAAACAGGAGTACTCGGACAAAAAGCAAACCAATGATTAAGAATAACAATTTGCTGACTTGCTCAGCAATCGATTTGTTTCTATAGTC
This sequence comes from Rossiulus vilnensis, assembly GCA_034700785.1. Taxonomy (NCBI): domain Eukaryota; kingdom Metazoa; phylum Arthropoda; class Diplopoda; order Julida; family Julidae; genus Rossiulus; species Rossiulus vilnensis. The sequence continues at coordinate 2,850 of JAQIXS010003588.1, read as the reverse complement.
TGTTCAAAACCAGAAAATATTGGGAATTCAAATGGACCAATAAAATGAGAGCCTGTTTGCAAGTAATCGTTCCTGTCCCATGACCGATGTTCATATCTGATTGGTTTTGGCTGAGTGTATTCTAGTTTTTAACAGACTACAGTTTAATTTTGAATGTCATTCTATTAAGACTAAATTTATCTAAATAAAAAAATACAAAAAAAATGCTGAACGAAATATTTCCTTTAATAGTTGAAAATCAATTTTACATCGATAAGCAAATATGTTTGATTTGTCACTGTATCATGTGAAATTTGTACCTTGCATTTATTTGGTTAGAAACCAGCTAGTTCAGCATCTGTATTACACAATTTGTAATAATCCTTTGTTGTGTTAACAAGCTCACGGTAACATTCGTTCAGGCTCTTGTCCAAAACTTGTCTGGGCATCCCTAATGGTATTATCATTCATGCTCATAAAATTTATACCGTTTTTATTTGTAATATATTCACAGCTATAACCACAAACGTTGTCTGTATATTTTTAAATCATCATGTTCCACACAATTGTATCACGCCAAGTTCAAAGTAACAAAACAATGTGCCTCAAGTTTTTTTTTTTGTTTAAATATGGCGTTTCTTCCACAATCAGTATATATGATACATACATGTACATGTAAGAGAATTTTCTCTAATCAGTGTCAATAAAGTTTAAAGACCTGTACAGTTCCAGGCTCGGATTAATAATTAATTTTCGTTTTATCTTAAATATTCAAAATTATGCGTCAGGACTGATGCTTTGCGCTACAAATCAATGTAGCACAGCTGACATTATTTCTAAATAATTAATAAGTAAACATTATTTCGAGCCTATTTGTGATCTCAGACCTAAAATTCCTTTGAAACAGCACTGAAAATGGATTGCACATTTTTTCCCCCAATTTACCATGTAATCTAAATCGCATTATTATTATTATTATTATTATCATTATTTAAATTATGCCAAACTGTACCTGCGCGAAACCTAGTGTATTTCAATGTCAGCGAATTTGTATTTTGGAGATTTCGTTGCAAGTAAATAAAACTCACTGTCTGTAATTATTGTTAAACATGTGCGTGTATATTATTTATTCGCAACGTCGTCGAGATAACCGATTAAATGCCAAAATATTATTTTAAATTTCAGAAAGATTAAACTCGAAAAGCAGACCGAACTCCCCGTTCAATACGAAATGGATTTTTCCGTATTAAAATTTTATCTTATCTAATATTTTACCAGAGAGAAAAAAAAACAGCAACTTGAACTTGGGATGTGTTTACAGCTGTCAGTGTTTGGCGATGGAGATATAAATTTCACACGATGCCCACACCAATAAGCACAAGCCTTGTAATAGCCACTCTCTTCATTATAATCTCAAATGCAGGTCTCATCGCAATTGCTTCGAATGCCTTTTTAATTAGGTCAATAGCAATTTTCATCGCAAATTAACTGGTGGCGTCAAGTATTATTTAATCGTCTGATGTCCGACTAAATAACCGCAGAAACAGGTAGGTGTTTTCAGACTGCTTAAGCATAAACCTTATTCGATGTTAACCAGAAATTCACTGCTCTTGGTGGCATTGTTAACTTTTGTTGTAAAAAAAAATGTGCTAGGTACATCATGTTCTTCTCACAGTCAAGAAAATCCAAAAAATTGCCTTCGATTCAAATCACTGCACCAACCACGAATACCCTGGAAGCTCTGGACTTGCACAGCCCAAACCCACCTTGCTACAACAACAACAACAACACAGGTATGAACAGAATGCCCGAAATTTGGAGAGTAATCGCCGAGCGTTTTGAAAACTAATCAATGAGATTCGTGTGCATTAAAAGACCAACGAAGAGGATCCCTGGACGGTTCAAATGACGCCAGTTTGGTATCAAATCTGAATTACAAGTCCCGATCAGAAACGCAGCTGTGCGAAGATGGAAACGCCAATAAAACAAAAATCCAAAATCTCGTAAGTACCTGTTGAATTTGCTCACTTGCGAGCAAAAGAAACTGGGCCAATCCTGCATGTCTTATTTTTTAAGAAACCATCCTATATTTATTATATTTTTATCATTTTATAAAGTCATCGTTTAAGTTTTAGGTACTGCTCTCCTCCGATTCATTAATTAATTATTTGTTCCAGAATCCATAATTTCTGATCATTGTTTTCAACATTTTTCCCTACGGCTTTCCATTAATTCTGAATATTTTTAAGAAAATTTTGGTGAGAAATGTTGCCAAGATCTAAGGATCTATGGTGTGTTATTATCTCGGTTTTAAAATCCATTTCCCCACAACATTCCATTACTTGGCATTCCTCGGCAAATTTTTTCTTAGAGAAATATAGGCCAAAAATCATAATTTGTAATGGATTGGCACAAATTAATGACACTTCTAGTAATACTTAAAGAGAGTTTTGATATTCAATTCATTTCAGTGCCCTACTAGCAGCAAGTGATATGCCATGTGATGGAGGGAGGGTGGGGAAGGAGAATTGTAATCCATCAGCCCAATATTATTCGGTGATTGCCACCTCAATGGGGTAAAATATTGGAATTATTTTTAAAACTATTTAAAAAAAACATCAATGTAGCACTAAATTAAATTTATAATTTATAAAATTCTTAGATTTGTCATTTGATCCTGTATTTATTAGAAAAAAAATCCTATTTTTTCCTGCAAATTTTGTAAATTTATTGCTTTTTAAAATTCTCCTAATTTTACTAAAATTCCTTATAAATTTCTCAGGTGAAAAGTCTTAAGATAACAGTAAACCATTCGCCTTTTGGGACATCTGCATGCCTTCACCCCTGTCACTATAAAATAGTTACTGCTGG
>JAQIXS010003587.1:0-17657 GCA_034700785.1 Rossiulus vilnensis | reverse complement strand
TTTTTCCTTCAAACACTTCTTATAATGGCTAAATTCATTTTCTCGTAGAATTGGTTGTCCACTAGGATCGGAGTTATTTTTATGATGTGAAAATAGACCGTTAAGTTTCCACACAAACAAATCAATAAGCTTGAATAAACCCGTTATGCAACCTCCAATGCCCATCTTCGGAGGATTCTTCGCATGTTTTCATGTGTTTACACCACCGCAATTACAAGTTTGCACGGTGAGCATTTCTAACGGCCATACCTAACCAAAACTCTTGGTGGACATCTCCGAATCCTCCCTTGTAGTCGCTCCAGCTCCTGCTGAAGTTCACCTTGGGAAGACCAAAGTCTCCCCGTCTCTGAATGATCTGAAAAAGTGGTGAAAATGGTAGGGTCGCGTCAATGCCGGATATGAAGTTTGTCACCAGGCCATGCATAAAATGCTTTTTTACGTTACTATTCGGTCCCCTGTTCGGTAATCGTAACTGGGTTGGATTTTGGAGTAAGTTGTTAGTAAAGTTTCATTGAGCGTAATTCGAGTGTGGGGGTTCAATCACGCTCTTATTAGTGCAACTAGGAAGTCAATGCAGATCCCAATCGGCATAATGTGCCTCTTTGCCTTCGTCCGTTATCGCAATTAAAAAAACCAGCTCAGATGACCCGATACTGGCGCCAATCCCGCTGGCGCCTCTGGCCGCTTGCACCAAAATTAACGGGCGATTAAAACCGGTTTCGCCAGCCGCCATCAGCGCCACTCACCGTCCAGCCGCCGCCGTCGCTCTGCAGGTCGCAGTCCACCGTCACGAAGGAATCGAAGCCGGCCATCCAAGGGTTGATCGTGTAAGACCCGCTTTTCGTGGCCCCGAATCGCTGGACGTCGGCGCAGCTTGTCGGTCTGGGCTTCAAGATATCTGAGTGATGGACAATGGTCATCGGCTCGTTAAATATTCGAATCTGTGTCGGCTGGGTTGCGTTACGCAATGCTTAATTTGGGTTTCTAGACTTCTTCCACTATCTGATGCAACGACTATAAAATTTATTTTAAGCCCATTATCGCATCCATCATCGTCCGAATGTGCCACCTCCCCCTACCCTCCCATGGACGAACACAATGTTTTTTTTCTTTTACCCCCTCAATTTTACTTTTTTTTGTTAATTAATTTTTCTTCATTCCACTTAGTACATCATTGGCGATTTTCCTGGTGGGGTGATAATACTCTTCAATAAACATTACTTGATGTCAATTCAGTTCAATTCAACTTATCTGCATATGTTATTTTTTCAGAACTGAATTTTTGTTGGCTTAAGCCATTTTTGGAAGAGAGTTGAATTAAATTGAAGATACTTGCCCAAACACTGCTTCTGCAACTTCTGTATCTCCACTTTGGTGTCCTGCGTGCACTCTTTGGGTGCCGGAAGCACTTGACCGGCGAGGGCAACGCTGAGCACTCCTTCGTCGGCTTGCGGCTCGTGCAGGAAGTCACCCTCCGCCATTTTTCTGCGGGCAGCTTTGGGCGCTTTCTGCTTCTTGGAGAGCGCCTTCCCATGGTGGGCGTGCTTACGTTCTTCCGGCTGATGGTCGTGCCGCTTTCTAGACTTGCAGGCGCTCTGGATGGTCCTCTCCAGGGCGGTCATCCTGGCGTCCAATCCATTGGTCCAGTCTGCGATCCGCTCCATGGCGTCACTGGACGTCTGCACGTCTGTCTCCAGCTCTATTGACGTCGTCTTCAGGCTCTGGATGTCCTCGTGGATGGCTGCCATGTCCTCTTTGAGGTTGACTTCGAATCTGTCCAGGGAGGCCTTGATGCTGGACAGCTGCTTGGTCAGCGACTCCAGCTCTTGCTGCACGTGGCCAAAGATGGTGGATGACCGCAGAAGCTCTTGCAAGAGGTTTCCACCGTTAGGCAAGGAGGCAGTGGCGGGCTTTGGAGGGACAGTGTCCCTGTCGTGGACGTTAGAAGGGGGTCTAATCGAGTTTGTGGTCAAGACACCATCCGATCTGTCGATGTTGGTGGCGTTGGCAACATCTGGGAGTTGATCAGTGTCCGTTCTGGGCGTTTGTGATTCTGCAAGAACACACCAGGTGCCTTGAAGAGCAAGAAGGAAGTGGAAGAATGTCGAAAAGTTCATTTTGGAACACGTAAATGTTCGGTTGAGACTGCTGCGACCTTTTAAATTGCTAATATTGCAAAACAATATCAGCAGTTGTCTGCAGAATCTTCCATTAAGAATGCATGGCAGTGAAGGAATAGACAAAAAGCTTGACTTTTTGGTAGTTATGATCCTCGGATTTTCCCAAAAAGCGAACAAGACGTTTGATCTTAAAAGAGAAATCGAGGACTTCTTTAATCTCTTGTGGAAGATTGAGACAATATTTCATCTAGAAATGCATTATGAAGTGTAGTAGTGGAGAATTTTTCAGCATTTAATAAAAACATTTTGACATGCATATTGAATATTGCATATTCAATTTGTATATACAATGGAAGCTCGGTTATCCGAGGTAGTCGCTATCGTGATTGCCTCGGATAATCAAAAGCATAATTTAAAAAAGATAGGTGCAACTGTATTTTCTACAGTAAAAGCTTTTTTAATGCTTACACGCAGTAAATACAAAATATGTACAAATCGAAAATTGCTTGATAACTACTCGTTTCTAATCAGTTTTAATCAGATTTTATGGCCTCCAAGCAGCCCAACGCTCTTTCCCTTGTTGTTATGATGCTTTTCAATGTTAAACGGTTGGAGACCTCGGTAGCATTCGTGCTTATCCGAGGTTGCTTTACCTCGGTTAAGCCAAATATCGGATAACCGGTCCTCGGATAATCGAGCTTTCACTGCGGTTCTTTTCTTATTTAGTTAAATGCGTTTTAGAAGTCAAACGGAAAACTTGTACGATCGCCTTCTTCGTTTCTTAGAAAGATGACTACTGACCAATTCTGTTGCTTTCTTCAACGTAAAGATAGAGATAATCCCAACGAAAAACAGTCTTCAGACGATGAGCTTCTCGCAAAAGCCGATTCGGTCAGTTTATTTCGATGGCATTTCTCTACCATCCGGCTCCGAATCGTTGTAACGCTTTTGACCAATCTGTTCAGTATCAGCAATATGCAGGAAGCTAGAACTCCTGTTGATCTTTGGAAAAGATGCTTTTCAACGGAGATGCCGGTTCGGAGGACAACCTTCTGGTGGAGTGGCACGAGGAAGAATGGTTCTGTCTGTCTTTCTTCGGCCCACTTTCCCTGGCCAGGGAGTGGCCCCGCAGAACCTGCCAACTTGTTCCTGGTAAGCCACCGCCTTCCGGGCCCCGCAACCCCGCAGTATTTTTACTGGCACTCAATACTTGGCTGGCCCACAAAAACAGGCCAGATCCACCTGTTTTTATGGAGATGCCATGGACGCAGGGAATCGCGTCTCCCAATCATAACCGGTTGGCGGTTTTTTGTTCGTTTTTTTACGTAACATCTGATTGGGGTTTCGTGCGATTCGAACGGTTAACCTGGACGTCCCAGGGTGCAATCGCAGCGTTTGGCGACCACTTTGGCGTCGGTTGGTCATTGCACCAACGCCGTTTCAGCGCATTCCTCAGCGCCAGCGTAGGCTGGAAGGTCACAGATTTTCACGGCGAAAAACGTAACGAAAAACAGGGTGGTAGACAAGCGAAAATATGACAATGCCGAACTCTGCTCTTATTGTGACGCTGTTTTACAATAGACGCCTTTGAGATTTCTGCTTTTGTTGAACAAGCGACATGGAAAACATGAAGTTCCTCAGAAATGTTTATCCTACTCAACGTAGGAAAGTAAACAATATGTGTTTCTTGTGTAAAACATTTGTGTTTCCTGTGTGTTCCTTCCCTTTTCAACCTGCACCACTTGCCTCCCATCCCTGAGCTTTCTACCCAAACTTTGTGTTGACGTATGCAAGTATTGTGTAAGTCCATTTAAACCATGTTTTACTATTTTAATAGTGTGGCGCCTGATGCAGCCCTGTTGAGGGAAGGCATTGACCGTGTCTCTCACCAATGATCATTGTGAGATTTTCTATGAAAAAGTGTTCACAAATGTGAAAAATTAAGGCTGAGCCAAACAATTGCCCACCATGCAAGAAATTTACACATTTTTGCTTCAAATACATGTTATAATTACTAAGCTTCTTCGAATTTGAAAATGGTCAATTTATTTATTAAAAAAATTGTAATAAGCTTGAAAAGCCTTTATGCAGACTTCCATGTACATCATCAGAGGTTTCATTGAGAGTTTATGTAATTCGTTATGAATAGACGAGATAGTTTCAAATTATAAAAAATAACGCAGACTAGTGGTCTGCAAATTTAACAATTATAATACGTATTTTAAACATTTTTGTTTTTGAATGGTGGGCGTCCTTTTGGGTCAGCTTTAATGCGACACTGTAGGCGAATTAGTTTGAAAAAATTACTTTTGGCCTTTTCTATGTCTTAAGAAATATTACGAAATAATTGAAACGCTGTTGACGATTAGAAAATGTTTTTCGCCCGTTTTGAATAACATTTCCTTACAAATATTATTACAGTCAAGTGAAACTTGTCAAGCGATTTTCCTGAAAAACAATTATCCATTTTTCATGTTTTCTAAAAAAGCGCCTAAATGAGGCGATTACGTCAAAGTTTGTTTTGGTTGCCCAGATTAAACTGAACACTGGAACAACTGTGGTTATTCGTTCAAAGTACCCACATAATTATTGCTACTCATCGCCCTGTTGTCAACTTGAAAAGCTTTTTATCTTTGGTTTCTTTTCGCATAGAAATCGTCCATTGCAATGCTAGAATTGAATACGAATATTCCATGTTAACAAAATGCCCATTGTAAACCGCATTATCTCTTTGTTCAAAACATGAGGCTTGTTAGCAGCTGTTAAGCTGATTATGGAGCTCAACTGACGCTGGCATTATTTTTTAATCATTTCCTTTTTACGTTCTGCTTCATTATGTCATCATCTTTCTAGTGAAATAGCGAGATAAAGAGGCGGAAGTCAAGAAGATCCGTTTTTAAATGTGTTCATTTCGCGCTGGGCTCGCGAGCTCAATCAGTTTTTAATGAACACCCATCTGCGGAATCCATTTTAAGGAAAAGCAAAAAAGTAGAAAGTAAATGTTATTGTTAGTTGCGTGGCCTACTCTACGTATATTTCGAGCGTACAGAGTCCATTGACATCGGAAAAAAAACAAGCACGTGATTACCTAAGTTAGGGAATGGGTTTGAAAGCTTTGATTAATTTATTTGTATACCACCAGTCACTGGCAGTCTTGATTTTTAAGTAATATTACCAGTAGACCTACCCCAAACTGTTTAGAAATATGTTAATTTTTCTTTTGAAACAAATATTTGTTTGCTTTCATCTTATTGTTTCTAAAGATTATGGACAAAATGCGTCTTTCTGCCTTTTAGCTAGTTGTCAGAGAGGCTGGCGAGCTGCAAAAAGACTTGCATACTGATTACTTTGTTTATTTTTTTCTACGTTATCAAGTAGCCAGTGGTGTGAAGTTGTTATTAAGCGTATTTTACGGCAATGAATAGGTCAAGTTATGTTGGTTAGCAGTATTTTCGCACTTTGGCTGCTATATTTAAGCGCTAGCTGTTTCGGTTAATAACGTATAAAAACTAATCAAAGAAAAAAACGCGTGGACGAGGCACAAGAAGGGAGGGTGAGGATCACGAAGAGGGCACTGTCTTGCACCCAAACTTTGTAACTCTTATTGGACAAGCTCAAGTAGAGCAGTGTGCAAAGAGTGCCATTGCCCTGATCACCGTGGCAAAAACAGACTTGATGGACAATATGTGGGCTGGTTTATTGATTAGTTTTATTATTATTGGTATGGTCTTAAAGGTTGAATGCGCCATGAAAACACGAAAGTTGTCAACCGAGAGGTCTAGCTCAGGTTACTTTATTTACGTTTTTTTCTTAAGTTTTATAAAGTAAATGTTATCTTTTGAAGCTGTGGCTGTCAACCTTTTTTGAGCTGCAACACACCTGGACCCGTCTGTATTTATGTATTATAAATTTACAACAAAAACATTCATATATTTGTCTTAATGAACTTCAATGAAACTAGCATAATTGTTCAACTACATGTATTTTAATGCTTTTCTGTTATTTAAAATTATTTGAAAATGCGTTGGTTCAATAGTTTCGTACAATTAAAAAGATTCGTAAAATATAAAAATGTGTTATATATTTTTATTAGAAGGCGTAGTGAACGATTAGAAAAACTATATCACGAATTAGTGATTTTAATCTATCTTTAAACATTTTTCCATAGAAACATTAAAACTTAAAGTACTGTTGTATGCTATGTGATTTGAAAAAGCTATTGGAAATAATGGGTTGTAGGTATTTTTCAAACAATGTTTGTGAGAAATTTTTAATTCAAGTATTACTGAGTGAATGCACTTTCGAAATAACTTTTTCAGAAAACGAAGTCGTAAATGATGGATTGTGAAGCGCACTTTTCATTAAAAAAGCTTTGGTGGGTGTTTTTTTAAATAAAAAAATCGCACGCCCACATGTACAGTATGTAATTATATGTGTGTGCATATACAAAATATAGATGTAAGAATAGAAAATTGCAAAATTTGTTTGTGAAAATGAAAAATAAACTCGTTTTAAACTTAAACCAGGATTTGTCATGAGGAATACAGCTAATGTATTTCACAAAACGCTTTTAGAAGAAAAACAATGCGTTCATCTTATATACATGCATGAATATTATACAGCATACATTGGGATTTATTTTCCCGAAAAAATCTTTAAAACAGTTTCAATCTTTAATACTCTATAAATTAAACATTTTTACTGTAGTCTATTTTCATTGGTAATTAGAACGGTATCATTATGCCAAATTCTATCATTATAATGGGCGTCTAGTTGAAAGATGAAAGCTGTATTAGCCTCTCGAAAGTTAAAACTTGCGAGTGGTGAAGTTTGATGAAACCCATAACTAATGTGTCCGTTGAAAGTGTGAGCTTCGTTGAATTAGAAATTAATCTTCAGGTAATCCATGTAGATCTTTGGTAATCTTGGTTGAACCGGTTGAATCACGATGAATCCCAGTGCAACCGACCGAATACTTAATTTCTGGAATACAATGTGTCGTTGGTGGTCCCGATTAAGTAATGGTCATCTTTAATCCGCTTTTTTCTCAAGTCCGCATCAAGTTGCTTTGTCCAACACACTTTTATCGACGTTACATTTATTAATCAATTAATTGTTTTAAAGATGACCTTCGGTGACCCTTAAGCACGCAATAACTCTCAACCGATACGATTGTGGCATGAAATGCTTTTTGTGATGGCGAATCCTTCCCGTAAATGCTGACCATTGAATGGCAAGCGGATACTTTATCCAGGGTCATCGAGGACATTTCGATTACGGTATCGTCAGCAATTTTGTTTTATTTGAAAGAGAATTTACGATCCTGATTTCTTAAATAAAACCCCGATTTTGCAACGATTAGACTGCCAGATTAAACAAAATTCGCAAGATTCAGCCATGAATCAATACTTCAGGAAGCGATTAAGACCTATTGGATTACCGACGGTACTGAATTTTCAAAATGGTGGCTAGCAATAATTTTACAGCGATCTTGACTAAACGACAAAGAGTACTTAATCCATTTCGAAGGAGCCTATTTTGAATTTCAGAAAAAACCCGACTTGAATAAGATAAACGATACTGAAGTGATATTTATATTTTATATTGCTGAAATTGCTTCCATTCATGAAACAAGGAAAGACTAAATGCTTCAGTTTTGTGCGATTTTGTCTCCAGGATTGTGAATTTTCACTTGAGTGGTAAACTAGGCTGTGGTTCAAAGGCCACGGATGACCTTCAAACGAAGGGAAAAAGTAATTAATTAAAAAATGCTATATTTACGAGCGCGTATGTCGTGTTTTATTTTTAAAAAGCGTTTTTCTACAGATAAATGTTTAAAAGCAACTGTAACTGAAGAGCATGTCAACAAATAGGAATCACGCTTCAAATCCATTTATTTACTTAGTGAAGAAAAGTTTTTAAATATGGAAAAAGTAGAAAAAGACGATTTTTCTTTTATAAATTTTCCTTTCGACGGTAATCAATATATCAAACTCGAGTATATGCCCACAAGCTGCTAGTATGTGATTCACGTTTTCGTCAAGAATGTTCTCCCTATAGTCACATTTTAAACAATTTTTAATTTTTGCCTTAGTTTCTAAAAAATAAATTTAACATAAATTTGGCAAACGAAATAGATTACACGTACATGTATTATGAAATGCAATGTGAAGTTAAACAATGTATTTATAAATGCATTTAGATGAAAGGATGAAGAAAAAAATGAAGTGAATTTCAGATGCATTACAGGTACATGTAATTCTTTCCCGAAAGGTGATGTAGTGATATACATATATGTTTGTATGAGTATAACTAGTACTATTATAGTGATATGCGTACTGGTATGGCGACATTTGCATCCATAATTATCTGTAGTGTAGTGTCAGTATTAGCAACTAAGAAGCTCAGTGAAAACAATTGAATGTATTAATCAATTATAAATGCCACTAGAAAAATTCTAATGTAAGAATATATGTGCAATAATTCAATCAAGGTTTGTGAAAATACACTGGCAACTCCACTGTTGAGCAGTACTTGTATATCCTTTCTGATATCACTAAACGTCTTACTAATATCTCCACATATCAGTATATTATGTACTGATATTTTATACTGATCTTTCCACCAGTGTATAGTCTCTGTGCTACAAAACACTGGGCAAGGTTATCCTAATCGATACGGTTTTTAAATAGTTGATCGACGTGTGACGATTTCATTTAAAAACACTTTGGTTCAAATAGCCTAAAAGATTCAGGTTTCTCAACTGCTTTTGTAAACAGTACTGTGTTCAGGTTAAAGAACCCCGGGCGAGACCCCTTAACTCCCAGTTTTCTCTTTGGTTGATTTCTCTAAAAATAACAGATAGGTCATCCAAAGTTTCATACAAATTGCTGATAGGCAAATTTTAGCAGGCGCGAAGGGCAGTTAATTGATATTGGAGAAGAAATTGAGCTGCGCGCCAACTAATCTGGCGACAAACGCTACATTAAATAGTGGCACTGATTAGGATGCGGATGAGTCTGGTCTTAGGTGGATTCGAGCTAAGTTTATTTTAGAAAAAATACTGTATTTACTCCGCATTCGTTTGCATGCTCTTAAACACGATCTCCACGAAGTCCAATGTTGAATAAACCCATTCCAAATTCACAGCGCTATATGTAAGCATGCATGCTACAACAAAATGGCGCCTAAAGATGGACTTGTATGCCCTAAACATGCGGACACCTGGGATTGGGAAGTCCAAATTGGCCCCACTAGTGCGGGCAAGAGACTTCCAGAACGTGTTTAGAGGGAGCTGCCAGTGTTGTCCCAGTGTCACGCACTTTAACCCCGACGTGTTTATGATGAAACTGACACGTACACTAACAGTTACGCAAATTGAAGAAGAAGATGAAGAAGAGACGAAAGAAAGAAAGAAAGAAAGAAAATATGGCGAATATTCAATTTCATTGTTCCAAGAACGTTCTAGAATCGTGATCCCAAACCAATTAACCAAACCAAAATGCTTTTCTGTCTACCATTAATGGTCATCGATACTTCGAACGGTTTTATAGCGATTGTAAGTGTAATAACTTTATAAACGATGTGCATATTCTGGTTGCTGTGTTGCTAATTCAGGAATGGGAAACCTACATGTATTTTTAAGACTGAGAGTAGCCACCAGACCTCATCATCTGTATATCATGGCAGCATCGTCTGCGTTATTAGAACATTTTTGTCTTTTTAAATGCTGTTAATGGGAATGCCTGATAAGTGAAATTTGGAGAAAAAAATAATTGTAAATCATGGATATAATACATATTGTTTTAAAATTTGTTGATAAATAAAGCCTACTTTAGCCTATGTGTTTATAAATTAGAAATTAAATCTACCAGAAAAGGTAAGGGTGTTTAAAAAGGCGAAGAACTTAGTAATGTGTACATAGTAATGTGTTTTAATCTGCAATTTTCATTTAAAAAAATGTTTACAAATACTACTTATTAAAGAAAGGTCTTGCACGTAGATGGACGTATTTTAAAAACACGATAAAACTAATATAGGAGTTGTCGTTTTTATCGAAAGTGGGTGAGTGCCATGTTCGAAATAATGAACAGCAAAACAGATTAAAAAGCAATGTTTGTTTAAAATTCAATAACTTTGACGAAAATCCGTGTTTATCTTCAGATATTGCTGAGTAATTCTCGGAGGGTCAAAACTGTTCGACAATTGTTTATCTTGCAATGCAACTGTTTCATGACAGTTGGATGTTTTTGTTATTGTACACACCGGAAAGGTAGATATTTGTAGGCTTTCGTCGTTGTAATACTGATTGAGAAATGATGCCGATTGATGGCGTAAGTTTTCCTGAGCATTGATCGAATAGCGGAATACTGCTAGTTAAAACTGGCCCAGTTGCGTGATGCTTCTCAGACGTGCATCTCGATGCGATATCAACAACCTACTTGCGTCACACGTGCGCGTCTCTTGCATTTATCATCATCAACAACAAAACGCATGCACTTTTAAAATTGGTAAGAAGGTTAGGATTGAAACCATTTGTATAAGTGGCGGTAAATGCGATATTTTAATAGTAACCCAGTGATGTTGAAGTTGAGTGATGTGTTCCTAGAGACCTAAATACTAACACATATTAAACTAAATAAAAAGAATACCCTACATTTCATTTTATACTATTTTCCAAACGGTCAATGTAAAAAATCAGCTTTAAACTAGTTAATTCTCCGTCGGAGAATAGGCACCAACTGTGTACATGTACATGTATATGCTGGTTTAATAATTGCATTACATGTTGGGAGGTTACCAAAATATCAATTCCTTTGCTCCCCTTTGTGTTACATCCTTCTACAAATGTATACTACATATTATATGTATTTTTGAAATACGCGTGATTAGTGAAACCTGGACCCTATTCTAAAGAATGTAAAAATATTTTCCACAAGCTACAAGTGAATGGACTTGTAGTATGCTGTTCCACAAACATTGAATGAGAACATTTATATCATAAGCAATTTCTTACAGGTGATGTCATGAAGTACACGACGTTCATGACGTCACCTTAGAAAATTGCTACTAATATATAAGCTGTGCTTCATCATTAGTGGAATATCATTCTACAAGTCCATGTTATCTAAAATGTATTTGAATGATTTTTGCATTTTGTCTTAAAAAACATCACATACACAAGAAGGCCCCCAAGCTTGTTCTTAAAAAAATGCCATTGCACATACATTCGTCATACTTCGTTTACTTGTTATACTTTATGTGCAGTCATAATGTCAAATGACCTGAATGACACCCGTGGGCCGTGAGTGTCTTGCCCCTCGACGCCACCTTCTGGCTCCATATCAAACACCTCCTACAGAGTTTTGATGTGTCTCTTGATCATTTGCACTTTGTAAACAATGCATTATGAACCTGTTGTCTCTGCCATCCCACGTTATTTTTGCAACTTTGTCTTCAAACTTTTGTTATTGGTCTACATTATAATACATGTATACACTTTAGAATTCAATTCAATGGCTATATATGAGTCATTATCAACTTCTTCAAATGGATGCATGAACTGATTTCATCTGTTAAGCAGACCCCGTTAGACGAAGGACCAGTTTTTATCTTTTTCTAAATCGCATTACATTCGAGCCAGCATATAAATTATCAGTTTTGGAATCGTTAAAGCGAAGATAAAAATATTCAAAGTTAAGACAAAGGATAGACACATTATTTCTGTGCGTTACATATCGTTAGGCACTCCCTCCATTCCATTATCATCCGAACTGGACAATCCCCTCCCTCCTCCCATCTATTACAAATACACTTGTATATGTGTCAACCTATTTCCATATTAACTGACATTACATTTCGATCTACTATAACGTCTTTTTTCCACTTTATATGAGGTCAAAATATAATAAATGACGTCTTTTTTTAGGCCATTCGACTTTCGACAATAAATAATAGCTCATCAACTCATGGTTAATTTTTGAAATGCCATCATTTGGCGACGTTATTTTTATAGGCCTGGATGGTTTTTGTGACATTTGTGTCATCTATTGATGGATCATATCGACATCGATTCACATAAATTACCTAAAATATGTAATATTTACTTACTCGTAGTCAATGCTTTATTACTTACATCCGTTTTACAAAATGTTTCCTCAAAGCATGCAATTAATTTAAAAAATTTAAATATTAAGGAAAATTTTGCCGTAATCAAATATGCCTAAACGCATTTTTCTATCGTTTAATATTTGCTAACAAACTTTTGTTTTATTTTACTGCAAATATCGCCTGTAGCGTTTTCTTTAGTTCTGTTTTATTTAAAATTTCTTAAAATGATGCACTAATGTTTCTTAAAATAATGCACTAATGTTTATTATTTGTGATCATGTTTTTAGCAATTTTAACTTAATTAGAAATAGTTCTAAACAATTTTTTTTATATATATAAATCATTTGTGATGTCGGTTTTTTAAAGAGAACTCCACCTACGGCAATACAATTATGCTGTTAAATCTGGATATCGGTCACCTTAGTCAGGTGGTTAATGTATCGAACAAAATTTAAAAACAATAACAAAAAGATAATAACAATAACTTTACATCTAAAAATTACATGTATCTATTTAGTGCTTTATTTAACATTTAATTATGATCAAGATTAAATTATTTCAATAAAAGTGTCAAATCTGACTTTGCTGATGCCATACTAAAATTACAAAAACATAAATTTATTTTTTACATTCAATATTGATCTAATAGCTTACAAAATGTGTTTGGTTAATTATAATCAATATCACTTTTTATCTACATGGTTGAAATTAAGAAAACACTAGCAATATGGTCCAATATTAAATTTACTAACATTTTATTCTGAATGTACATTTTTCAAAACTGTCGAAACAATTCACAACTTATTATGGTTACTCATATGTACTTCAAGAGGAATTTATCCATAGGTGCATTTCCCTGACTAAATACGCGTACTTGAATTGAATTTATGCACAGAGAACTCAACAGCAGTCAATATCTGGAAAGTTGCTATAGTACAGAGGGACACGGAATGGTCAAGGTAGGCAGGTGTGAAGATAAAGGAAAAAAATGAATGAACATTACCTGTATAGGTTTTTTTCAAGGGACCCTAAAAATCTGTCAATATAGGTAGATCGTCTATGCAGAAAGGTGGTTAATTTGGCAGCTTTCACTGTATTTCATTTTTCAACTAATTTCTTTAGAAAATCTAAAGAAAACTCCATTATTTGTGATCATATTCTAATTTTATTTTGCATTTTGCTGTCCTTTAATAATGATTATTTATAAGTGTACAGGTATCTACAGTGTATAGATTTAATGAAGCTATTCTTACTAGGAATTTCCCCATCCTTCAAATTTTAATGTGAGAGTGAAACGATATTTAAAAATAGATTTAAAAAAAACTTCACTACCTAAAATCCACACGATATCCATTTCAAACTTGCGGCACTATCATGGTCTCCATTCTGGGGCTAATTGACGCTTTGGTCTAATTAATGTTGTTTACTGTGCGAAACCGAAATGTTTTATCTTCCTCAAATTGAATGGAATATTTCTGAGAGGGAAACAATATTCCTTTACCATTATTCGGTTTCCTCCCCCGTCGAATGTAAACAATTTTACAATATCAGGAAAACTACGTTTGTAACTTAGATGTGAATGGAAAGTTTGTCTGATTGTCAAATATTGATTTCATCTGGGTCATTGGTTTCAATTGGCATTGGCGTTTAATGATTTGTTGTACCTCATTGCTACTACTCTCACGGAGTTCGATCGGCTTAATGACCGCACACTGAGCACTGTTCAAAATACCTTTTTAAAAGTAACAAATCAATACATTTTTACGAGCATGTGGAATTGAATTTGCTTCGATGACATACAAAATTGAAATTTCAGCAGTGTGTGCATTTTTTCTTATTTAACCTTTTTAACCTTTATGCTTTACGGGTATGGGATGCTGAATATTTTACATGTTTATTTAATATTTTATAAATTAGCTGGGCGTTTACAACGAATTCTACATGGGGGAAATAAATGTAGCATGTTACTGTTAAGTAATTGAATTAAAAATGACAACTAAAAGTTGTGCATGGCGGCCATATATTAAACCCTTGGTTTCCTGGAAACTAGAACAAGCAACCTTTAGACAGAAGTTCACTTCACGCAATATCTTAATAATCATTACGGATGACTTTAATAATTAGTACTATATTGCCATAATTATAGCATTAAATATACACTATAATGCTAAGGCCATTGGCTGCTGCTGTAGGGTGCACTGCACCGGTTAATTCATTTTTAGAACAGACCACCGTTTTAATCGGTTTCGTGCTCGATTATTTCCTTCCCCAACTTTAAGGGTCAGAGGTCAAAGGTCTACAGAGTTTTTAATGGTTGAGACTCTTCTTATTGTCACTTTTGCTGTTATTGTTTACATCAATAATTCATTTATCTTCTCTGCATCCCGTTTCAATAAAAAAAGTATTTCCCTTGAAACCCAGTGCTCTCATTAAATGAACCAACTGACAAAGTTTAACTCATAGAAAAGTGTTTTTAACTGTTTATTTTCTTATTTACAAAATGTTTTGGATTGTAAAGAGGAAAGAGTAAACAGTGTCTTATGAAATTATTACATCTGTACTCGATTTTGGGAAAAACCTGCAACGTTGTATTGGTTTTCACCAAGACACTATGCTATATACATGTATATAAATAAAAATTATTTGCATGAACTGTACGTATTTCTGGTGAGTATAAGCAGACGTTTACTTAACGACTAACTAGATATTTGTGAAGTATTTCACCAGAAAAAAAAATCAAAGTTGCTTGCTTCATAATAAATTATAATTATCCAGTCGAGTCATACTGACAGTTTTAGTTTACAAACTGTCCGAGACAGTCGGTATGAAGGATAATCGGTATTTAGTTTTTAATTTTTTAATTTTTAATTTAATTTTTAAGGACATGTATATGCGCATTTCGTCTGGTAAAATGCATCACGTATACATGCAGTTGGTTCGTCATTGAAAAATTGTTTATTTCTAAGAAAAATAAATGCACGTAGGCCTACACTGTATACTACACAGCAACAACAACCATTATGGCTTTTAGGGGTTACGACCAACATGTTCGATGTCATTTACACCTAAAATTGATGTTCGCTTTTTCGGCAAACTCAGCAAAACCAAAATTATGGCATTAAATTCAAAGGCGTTGAACTGTTTTTGTACGAAAACTCCTCTAATATGCAAAACATTGGGCTGAACTCTGAGATCAAGAATGAGTTGCTAGCTCAGTTGGGGTCATCTTTCTTATTAACCGCTAAGTCAACACCTTTAACTTATATGACAACGCCTTGACTTATGTTCAAACTTAATAAATGACAAAAGTTGAGTTTCTGATGTGCGCATTCCAGGAAAAATACTTTTTAAAAAGGAACACAGAAAAAAAAGAGCTTTATGCGGAATAAAACTATTTTCTTTTCTGTATTCCTTTTTAAAACTATTTTTCTACATCGCTTACAGAAACGCAACTTTTGTCGTTTATCAAGTTTAAATGTAAGTTATACGTAAGCCCATTATAGGTTTAATAAAAGGTTAGATAACCTGGGAATGCTGAGATTATGTTTAACCACAAGTTAACCTAAAGGTTAGTAGGTTTTTGTTGCACCATTTTTCTATAGGGATTTTAACACAAGATATAGTAACCTACTTTAGCTTGTAATTCTGGGAAAATTACAGCATATCATAAACCTTAGGTTAACCCTGCCTATTAGCTACGGTGCAATGCGTTTCACAAGTTAAATAAAGGTTTAGCTTTGGTTTTGCTTAACATTTGTTGGTGCAAACGGCTCTTAGCAGTGAATAAAAAAGATGACCTTAACTGAGCTTGCAACTCATTTTTGATCTCAGAGATTAGTTCAATTGGGTTCAAACCCTTATCCATTTATATGATAGTGTCTGCATAGTATACTTTAAAAAAAATAAAAGGTTCCCTTAATTTAATGCGACCCTATGCGCACTCCATCTATCGTAAAGCAAAGGAAAATATAAAATGTTTAAATTAATATAACATAGGCGATTTGTGCACTCAATTTTTACTAAAATAAAATATCACTTACCGTTCAGATTCCGTCTAATAGTTTGTGAGACTTATCTGCTTGCCTTTATCAATTGCAGATGACTTTGATAAATTCAATTTAATTCCACTGTTTTCAGTTCATTACTCTTAGTTACTCTACTGTCAACAATGAAATGCCACTTAGTAGGTTGGTGAAATTCATGTATCCAATTTATTCGGTGCACGGTTACCATTCAGATAATGACGTCGGAGATCGATAAGTTGATTGAAATTAGAATTCCAGGAATAAGATACGTAAAAAGGCGACTTCCGCTAATTTTAAAATTTAAACAAGCTTCTGTTTTAAAAACACTCAATAGTCTCATATATTGATCCCTGGTAAATGAGATGTAGGTGCAAGCTTACTGTAAGAGTTTAGTGCACTTGAGGTCACCCTAACAAATATACACAAATGACTCAATCATTTTATTGATGGCATGCGCTTAGTAGCGCTGTTACTAATAGGAAGTAAAAAGCTACGTTTAATACACTGATAAACAACCATGTTTTGAAATCTTTGGCGAAAACAATCCGTTAGTAAACACCGACCACCCCCACCTAATGCATTATCCGCTTTAATGTTGAAAACTTATTTTTATGATAAAATAATACTATAATAGAATGCTATAAGTTGGACTAAAACTGTGCACAAAATGCCGTGTGTTGATACGTTTTTGATAAAATAAATTTTAAAGGCATGCCAGTGCATGTAAATACTTACCTGCAACTTGACAATTTGGCAAACATTTTAAAACATATATGACAGACAAACATTAATCGATAAAGTAAATTATTTAAAGTAAATCGAATTGTTATTTTCGACTCGATGTTGCAATCTGTTGACAAATTCGTTATTTGGTATACAATCAATCTCACTTGTCAGATTAAGCCAAACTAGAGTACTAGCTTTACACATTAGCCTTGAAAAATTCACTGTTCAAAAACAAAAGGAAATTTCGAATGAAGGCTACTATATACAGTAGGCTACTTGTGATGTAGGTTGGATTTCGCTAATGATGATTTGAAAATGGAAACGTCTGAATTTGGCGATTAACTAAGGCATTGCGAGGCGAAATTGATGAGCTTCTTCTATTCTTAAGCTTGAACATGGCCTTGAATAGAGGGGCTTTCAAATCATTAAAAGCAGATCTTTATTTGATGGTCAAGCATTGCCCAGAAGAGCATGTTTTTCTCACATAGAACGATTCGATTAAGGGTCAATCTCGCGTAAAGACACCCTGCAAGTGCCAAAAAACACATTTAGAATTTTTCCATTTTCCACGGTAAAGAACTTCAAGAAATATACACGTGACCTCAGTTGTTGTTAAATTACTAGAACATATCATTTATTCAAGAATGATGGATTACCTTAACCAGGAGCAGTTAAT
>JAQIXS010003586.1:0-17658 GCA_034700785.1 Rossiulus vilnensis | reverse complement strand
GAATTTTAACTAGTTTTGCACAAGATAAAATTTTCTTAACTTCTGGGTCTCCAGTTAAAAACTTAGCTATTACTCACGGTTTTCTTGGATTCCTGAGTTTTTAGCATTAGTTGTAATTAATCCAGAGTTTTGCACTGATAAAATAATGTAAAATTTTGAAGTTTTGGCACTGTTGAAATTCCTGTGTTCAGCATCCACGTTGAATTTTCCACACTAATTTTTGTAGGAGTGTTTCCTACTACGAATTGGGTATATCCACAGTTGAATCTGTTACCAACCACGCTCTGCTACCATGTTAATGTAAGCCGTTTTGGTCAGTTTGGACCCCTCAGTGATGGCGAAGTGTCTCCAAATACGTTGTCTTTGCAACAAAATACGCATAGGTTCCTTTGCCAGCAGATGAGCGTTTGCAGATTTAATCTTTTCTTGTTGATGCCGAAACTTTGCTACTTCTCAGCTTGAAGCAGGCTTGAAAAACACTCCTGTGTTTTTCATGGTTTACAATCCACAGTAATCCTATTTGGATTTTGCATCCAACGTTTATCCTGAAGTAGATTTAAGATCTTTTATCTTGTAATAACTTAGGAAATTATTATTTCTAGGATTCGAATTGAAAGTTACTTGAAATTTATTCAAATAAAGAAACAAAGGAAAACTAGGCTTAGGCACCTTTACATAGTAACAGAATAGCATGTTTTCATGAATTGTATCCAGGGAGAAGAGAAAGAGACAACAAAAGCAAGTTGTATGTATGCGGGGGAGTGCAGACATGGTTGTAGCACCATCTACAGCATCTCTAATCCTGGGTGGTCCACCTTTCTTCAACTAGGTCCATTGATTGGTCAAACCTCCTTCCAATTAGGACCTACGTTCGGTTGCCATGTGCCTCCAGGCCATAGGGTGCTGAGAAGGTTCTGGAAGGATCGAGAAGAACCTTCTCCTGACGTCACAGCATCTTGGAAACTTTATAAGTCCAATTTGGACCTTCGAAAGTGGCGCCTGAAATGAAGAAAACATTGCAAGCACCAATAATAGATGAGCGGATTGTTTTGCACGTTCATCACAGCTTTTAAGTGTATGAACGTGCCAATGAACGAACTAACATGCATTTGATTACCCTATCTATTGAAACGAATTATACATGAGCGCTTCACATTTAAAATTAGTGTTAATGGCGCTCACAATAATCAAAAGCATACTAAAACAGCAGACAGAGCGCCTAAGTGTGAAAAACATAAATTGGCTACGTTAAAGATTAGCAAAGTTCACACATCAGAACTAACACTACAAGTAATTTAACGAGCTGATCACTATGTTTGTGGATCGTTACGCGCTCGGCCCTCTAAATTAAAGGCTAAACAACACAGTTTCAAGATTGGCGAATCATGTAATACACCAACACTTCGGGCCAAACTTCGTGGTCTTCCAATGCCTGTGGGCATAACTGCAGTCTGAACTAGCGATCCCCAGGTCACCAGCCCCAGAACTGTACCACTATCGTACGGAGATATCCCTGAGCATGTTGCCTCCCATCCTATTGGGGCACAGCACCCAAATCGCAGCCATTTCACGGGAGCTGCCACAACCCTAGGCATATGACAAAGCTACCGAACCTTAAGGGCCTAAGTCACAGCAGAGAACTGCCAAATCTGTCTAGAAGTCCCTAACCATGACGTGAACAAGGCATGTGCCGAAACCAAACCAGCAAGCATCACTTCATTGCCCAGCCAGGCCGTGGAACTGGGGGCCCAGGGAATTGTCAATCGCTCTGTTCTACTAAGCAACACTGCCTTTCTCGACGTATCCAAATACCCCGATTTCACCCTGTCGGCAATCACCAGCATTAATAAGCTTTATGAGCTATTCAAGGTAGCTGGCATATTTGGCAAATTAAGGAACCATTACACAGGGTGGTTCCTTACCTTAAAGAATGCTAGACTTTTCAACAAGATTTCGCATGCCTATGCATTCAGCGCCATTGGCTGAGGCATGACAGGCCATGTCAACACTTGTCAAGTGGAGCACAGGCATGCAGCTAAGACATTTACAAGCTATTAAAGACATCAGGTAACACTGGGTTAGGCCAATTCCTGACTCCTCCACCAAGGAACAAATGAAGGCCTCCAGCCAATGATACCAACAGTTGATGATGAACTTTTTGCACTTTCTACCCTGGCTGTTTGATTGCGTAGAAATAGCCACTCCAGAAATGGAGAAAATCAGGTCATCTTTTGATGCCCCCTACCATGTGAATAAAAAGGACATTTCGTTGAGGCAGATCCACGCCTTATACAATCTGTGGCAAGTGGCAGTTCTCAAGGAAGAGACACTGACAGTCGGAATACTGGGTTGTACTGCATGTACGCAGAGGTGACCTGATAAGCCAGGAACCGGGGGACCCCGGTAAAACGCCAGCACCACTTCAACAAGAGCCCCTTAGAGCCAATGCCAACAGGCAATGACACCCCGGCCGTAGTATCTAGGACAGCGATCAGGCATTGGGCCCGTCACCTGGTTATCAGGAGTCTCTGAGCCTGGCCCGATATGTGTCCTTCCGAGCATTGCCACCAATGCTAACTGCATCGGTTTACATGTTTATATGCCCCAAATGAAAATACATCAACAAGGCAATTGTTATGTCTTAGGATAACACTCGCGTCCAGCAGACGCTCGACGCGAATCGAGTTCTTGCTCGCAAAGCAAGATCTATATTGCCGAACTAGCGAGCTAGCAAATTCTACATTTCCGAATGCAGCGAGCTAGTTTCTTGCCAATTTTCTAGCGTTTTCTTGCTATGCAAGCTAGCGTCAGTGCTACCATTTGTTATCCAACGTAATTACATGCGCTCAATATGTAATGTGCCTAATTTACGCACTACAATAAATCTGTACGTTCAAAATACAACAAGTATGTTCTGGCGCCCTGCATTTCTCATTTCCGTCCCGCCATAAGAATTAGAGTAATTAATTTCGACAGTTCTGGTATTACAGTTTCGTCTAAGAATGGACAACGTGTGCAACAAAATTATGAGTATGACACGGAATCTACTCGAAGGACACCAAAAAAGTATTTATCATTAGTTAAATTATTTTATGTAAGTTATTTTCAATAATTTCGCCAAATTATTGAAGTTAAACTTAAATTCATGATTTATGATCAGTTTTCAACTTTTTCACTTACAGCATTCTATTAATATTCCTCAGCAAGTAATTGTTGAGAAATAAATGCAACTAATTTACACTTTTTGTTTCAATTTTATGCGTAGGGAAAACAGGAAATTTGTACCTGCTCCCCAATCTGGTGACATTTCGGTTTCCTCAAGCCCGTTCTGGCACGCCGCATCCGGTCGCCAGGACGCAGTTTCATTCTGTCAACATATGTCCATATGGGCTTCCGTAAAGGTAGAACAGGATGTCGGTAAAATCCCCAAACTGCTTTGGCACCATTGTCTAAAGATTCGCAACCACGTGCATTTCCCGTTTCCATGCAACCGGTTAAGTGAAGGCATTGCAATTAGAACCAGGTAACGTCTCATTTGCTAAGTTAGGTATAGTAGTGGGTTTATTGCAGTACATGTACCGTATCATTTGCGTTAACTGTTTATTGCAGGTTTTCTGCATTGAAGAATACCGATTTAGGTAGGCTTACATGTACCATCTCAGTTTCTAATTATTGTTTCTTAATCACTGTGTGCCACCGTCTTCCAATTATGGTTACAAATTCAACATAATGCAAGAAGGGCTTGTCTTCGATGGATTCCATCCCGTTAATTGTGCACACTAACAACATTGCTAAATTGAATTTCTTTTAGCTTAAAGTTATCCTTGGAAGATACGGTGCTTATAGCGTCGAAAGGCATGCAAAAAGTAAGGCCGATAGTATGGATAGTATGGATCCGAATGGCCGTTCTAAATTCAATTCAATATTTAAATTAGAAATTATAATTCCCCAGCATAGTACGGTAATTGTTTTAAAAAGACTTGTGTGATACGCCAGGTTTGGTATAACAAACATCTGTGGCCATGTGATTATTTGGGCATAAAAATTGTATTACAAGAAAATATCAGTTATTATATTTTATCCTGGAATTTTGAAATTGTGGCTTAGTACGTAGTCTCTCCGTGTTATTATAATGAATTACAGTCGTTCAATTCTCATATTTTTTTCATTTCTCTGTTTGATTAGGCGCTAAACCGAAACAATGGCCAAAAAGTCCAAGAAGAACCAGCGCAATCTTTCTGAGAAAGTGGCACAACGCAAACATGTGCCTGCGGCGAAGCCCAACCTGTTCGAATTGAAGATAAATAGGCAGAAGCACGAAATACTGGGCCGCAAGGCAAAGGACACGCAGGGACACCCTGGTCTAGCAAGATCAAAGGCAGTTACAAAGGTTCGTATATTCCATTAGCGAAATGGAACAGCCTATGGATGATCTTGACGATGTAATGGATTTTTAAGCGCATCGAAACCCTTTTGCCGGAGTACAAGCAGCGGGGCAAGGCCAACAAATTCACCGACAAGCGCCTGGGCGAGTACGAAGCCGACATCACCCCCGATGAAAAAATGCAGGCCAGATTTGCTGCGGAAAGAATGGTACGCATCTTCTTGTGTTTTCATGAGGCAACACTGCCATACCGGAGTACTAGAGAACTGATGTAAAAATTACCTTAAGAAATCTAAAAGCTGCTTTTGGTTGAATGTTTAATCAAACATGTCCATGTTATGTTTATTAATTTTTTTCATTTGGTATTGATAGGCGTAATGTTACAGGTATTCAAGGATTTGCTTTATGACCATAAAAAATCTATCATCCTGGAACTCATATGTGTTATTTTTCTTCAGCGCAACCATAGCAAAGGGAATATTTTCAACTTGAATGATGAGGAGCCACTGACTCATTTTGGGCAGTCCTTGGCAGAGATTGAAAAATTTGATGATCCCAGAAGTGACAGCGAAAATGAAGACAATCTCGGAGGTATACTGACTGAATTTCATTTGATTTTTTATGAAAGAATGATTGTTAGGAATTGTTAGGAAAGAATGTTCACGCTTCAAAGTCACCAATTGCTTAAACCTCTTTTAACGAAGACAACATAATTTTCAAATTTCACTTGAATAATGTCCTCACGTACTTGCAAACATACGATAATGACAGTTCGTTTTCTACATGCAGTAAAATTTCAGTACTTGAATGTATAAAGATTGCTGGAACATTTCAATAATTATGCATGATATTTTCCATGTGCAATAAAATTGCTGTATTCTTTTCGTTAAAAAAATGCTGTGAAATTGCTATAATCGTGCAGTTTTATTAGATGGTATTAAACTTATTGCTCTTTACTGACGAAAAAATGGCATAATTCATCCAGAAAAGCTCCAAAATTTTGTTGACGTTGAGTATTTTTTGCTTATGTACAGCATTTTTAAGCCATGGTGTATAAAAAATGCCTTTCATAAATGTATTATACTTAGGTTATAAACAGCAATTAATGGGAAAAAAACATACATGCGCTTGGGCATGAATTGGTCATCTGGTATTAAATCTAGTTCATTTGGCAACTAGTAACCATACCACAGCAATTAAACTGGGGATTCCTAAGAGTATTTATGAAATTGAACGTTTAATTTTCATAGTCGCTTTCATTATATAGTTTTGTAACTAAAGTAAAACTCCAACACTGAGGTATTATTTCTATGAATGTTATACTTGAGTTTGTGTGTGTATCTAGCTGAATTTGTAAAGGAGGCCCATTTTGGTGGATTGTTGACCAAAAAGGAATATGCTGATGAAGGGAAGGATGGCTCAAAGTCAAGAAAAGACCTGATCGAGGAACTCATTGCCAATTCCAAGCTTCGCAAGGTGAAAGAGCTTTATCATTCGTTTCCAATAATTGTATTTTTACATACATTTTGCGTAGCCTTTTAATTTCTTAACCTAACAGGTTGTTCGGTTTTTTTAACGACAGTATGAGAAGCAGAAAGAGCGTGAAACCACTCTGGATCTTACAGAGAAGCTCGATGCAGAATGGAAAAACATTCGGCGTCTTTTACCAACAGCTAAAGTAAGTTTTACTTTGTGGAATCTGTTCTTAAATGTGACAAAAATGTTCCCCAAATGACAGCAATCAGACATTCATACGACATTACATTGTTACATCAGCGTTGCATTTTGTAAAAGCATAAATGTTTACATATTTTTTAGTGTTTTACAATGTTCTTTATTAAACTTACTAAAGAAAAAAATTTGATCGAAGTTGACGCACTTCTGCAGTGCATTAATTGGTGTATTGTTCCTCAGTTTTGGCAATTCTAAATCATGTATCTTTCTGGCCAACATGCTTAAGGAAACGTACCAAACCCTGCTATGGTGAAAATGTACTTCAATTCGTTATTAATATTAAAAGCATTTTTCAAAAATGTCAAACTTCCCCAATTAGTGTTTATCGCAATCGAATCAAGTTGAACTCCATTATAGAACGTCTGCAGGCAAATTACATTTTACAGGGTTCCCACAGAACCTGGGAAAGTCTGGGGATAATTTTTTCGAAAATTTTCTTCCATGACGTGACAGTACATTACTTGAAAGAAGCGCATCGAATTTTTAAACTTTTCAAGGCCCCTATGTACACTGTTCAAGACCTTAAATAGGACATTGATTATCCCTGTTAACTGATAAAAATTTGCATTCAAAAACAGGTTCCATTTCACTTATTGGAAAGCCAGAGGATTTTATTTGACTTAAGCTATGGGAACCCTGATTTCATTGACTCTTGACTCCTACCCAATGAACTTTTGTACTTTCAGAAATCTGAGGCAGAGACAGCGCCAGCACCTATGGATGACTATGATCTCATTGTCAGAAAATTGAAATTTGAGCAGCGAGGCAAGGTAGGTATACCATGCAATCCCACCAGTGTTTATTTGTTGCTGGTGTTCTTCCAACGTTGAAAACAAATTGGAATGTTTTCTGAGCAGGCGATGGACAGATTGAAAACGCCTGAGGAAATTGCCCGCGAGGAAAAGGAAAAACTGGAAAAACTGGAAAGTGAACGGCTTAGCAGGATGAAAGGCGGCGACAAGGAGGTCACTTCAAACTCCCAGAAAACCGTGATGCATTGCTCCGCAGATGATGCTGACGACGGGTAAGATTTAGCTCGACGTTCCATTGTATTTCCAGACGAGAATTTTTGACGGAAAAATGCACTTTTACAAATTGTGCCATGGTATTTAAAAGTGCGGTTTTTGTTGGCAATAATTGATGTCATGCATCCATGGCACTTCTTTGTATTACGATCATCGCAAGTTCCAAAAGCCAGCTAAAAATATCGCTGTAAAAATGAGTCCATAAACTACTAAAACTCTACCAACTTGAACGAACCATAACCGGTTCGAATTTAAACGCAGAATTTTGGAACCAATTTTTTGCGACGAAAATGACCGTGATCACGCTGTTAAGTTTCGTGAAATTGAAAGTTTTTCACGCTGTTAAGTTTCGTGAAATTGAAAGTTTTTCATCATTAATCGAGGTGTTTGAAGAATTCGGTAATTCAGTGGTTTTATACAAATATAGGGTTATATTTGTTTAAATCCTGCATAAATATTGCAAAATCGTTTTCTTAAAAAATACTGTTAAGCCGTATTGTAGAGAAATTGGACGCAACAATGTATTTTGTGTGTGTGATAAATTGGATCTCCATTTATGGATTTATATTTGTGAGACTTTTTAGAAATATTACTGAAAGAACGACTGGGCAAGTTTTTTGTAAAATACAAAACTCCTTTCAAAATTATTCCAAATACCTTGTGAGTGTCCAGTGCTTTGAATTTTCAATCTCCGCTAGGTCAGGATTCTCGGCAAGGCTTATTTTTCATGTTATTTTTAAATTTTGACGTTTTATATTTCGGCATTGTCACCTTTCGTTGTTTCAACTTAAATCCGAAAATAGTCTGAATACGCAGACGTTTCTTGTATATTACCCTTTCGTTATTTCAACCGAAATGTGGGATCTATTGAAATTTCAGGTTTCAGCTGACAGAAGAAGACAAGTACTGGGTGAGCTACAAAGATGGCAAGCTGGTGAACGACCCAAAGCCCAAAAACCAAAATGCTAGGAACGACGGAACTGATGACGAAGAAATGGACAACGACAAAGAGAAAGAAAGTGAAGAGGAAGAGAGTGATGGAAGTGAAGAGGAAGCCAGTGATGTAGAGGAGAGTGAGACTGAATCAGAGAGTGGAAGTATGGAGGACGAAGAGGTGGCCGTAAAAGAGAACGGTGAAGAGCTGGTCAGCCAACCCATTGTTGATGCTGCCTCGGAGTTACCGTTCACCTATGAAAGTAAGCTAAAACACTTGTTGGTTAATGAAGAGTATCGAATGTACTTCACTTTCCTTTTGGGCTTCCTTTTAGGCCGGGCTTTAGACCCTATCGAGCAGAAAATCTAAATGATCATTTATCCCGAGTATTCCGAGTTTGTTTTCCGGGGTTGATTTAGAACTTTGCTTTCACTGCAACTTTGGTCAAGAATCATTAACTTGCTTTGGTCAAGTCATCAGGTTTTGCTCAAGAAAGCAACAAAACTGCTGTGCAAAATTACAGAATGCAGGGTGTCAACTAACCTGGGAAACTCAGGGAGTTTTATACTCATCCTGGAATGTCTGGAAAACTCATTGAATTTTGAATTGGCACCTGAGACTGTTGACTTTTTTGTAATTTTTTAAAATATAATTCTGAAATTCAGCACAGAAATTGATTTATCTAATAACAATTTCACTATTTCCAATAATGGTTTCTCAATAAGGAATGATTTCCCAACTTCCAGCCAGTTCATTTGTTCAATCTTACACTTGTTACCACCGTTAAAACTACTCATCAAACTACATTTGTGAACCGGAAAAAAATAAGAATATGAGCCTGGAAAACTCAAGGAATTTTGTTTTCGGAAAGTAGTAATTTTTTCCGTTCATATATATTAATGTACTTTTGTCACGCCTAAATAGCCCCTATTTCTTTGTTGTTGTATGTTTAAGGCGTAAGGTTTTGCAGAGCTTGATTTTATATTTACTTTGAACTCTTCTTAATTCAAGGATTCATTTAAATGTCCTTAGTGCCTTCTTACTACGAAGACTTTATGGAACTTGTCGAGAAGCATTCCTTCCAAGACCAACTTATTATTGTGGATCGAATCATCAAATGCCACCACCCGTGCTTGGCGGAGGGAAATCGTGAGAAACTTGAGGTGTGTTTTAATGGGTTGTCTTAAATTCTCAAAATTACAATTGAGAAAAGAAATTTGCGCCATGAATATGATCTTTGGGTTTCTTCCTGCATATAATTATAATTTCTGCCAAACTACTCTTATGATAGAAATAGAGCTGTATTCAGCTGACCGGATCAAAAATTTGGCGAAAAGAACAGCCATAGGGCAGCAAAAATTAGCAGAAATATGACAATTTTTGCTCCCCTGTGGCTCATGCAAAATACCTTGATCGCCTTTAAGAGGGTCTACCACCTTAACAAAGCCTATGGGCATTTTTTGAAGGATATTCCTGACTAAACCGATACAATTTTCTTATTTCTTTCTTCTACACTTCAAAGAACGCGATTTTATCCACCGAGTGGGCTTTAACAATTTTCGAAAACACCACTCATTAATTTTTAAATTGAATTTAACCGCTAATTAAAGTTAGGTGGCACTGGATGTGTTTTAGGACAATAAGCAAAATATGAACTTTACACGTTAAGTATAAATGTCACATATTCCCAATTAAAAAAAAGCCGTCCGCTCGGTAATTTGACTATTTCAGTGTAGGTTACGCTTATTCTCTTTGTTACAGAGTTTTTCGTTTAATTGGGAATGTCCACGAAAAATATCATATCATTGAAAAAATTTGAAAATTGTTCGATTTTTGGCTGGCAGAGCGCGTGCGCTGGCTAAGGTTCACGTGCTGACACAAGTCTCGTGCAAAAAAAGGGTTGCAGCATATTTAATCAAGAAAATGCTTACAAGCTAAAAATGGTCAAAAGAATCCATTCAGATTAAATTTGAAGAAAATCTAAAATAATCAAGCATGGAATGACCTAATAATGTAATTTTTTTATCGTTTGTTTTACCACCTAACCGAACATTTAATTTAAAAGAGACCTGAAATGGTTGTTATACATGTAACATACACGTTACAATATTTATTGCCTCTCGATGACCCCTAGCATCTGAATTTGATGAGCAATAATATTCACGTATAACGTTCGTAAATCGTTTATTCCCATTTTAGGCTTTCTATCCAATGCTGTTACAGCTCGTGAATGATGCAGCTTCTCAGGAATGTCCGAACTTTCAACTCGTCGATGGCCTAATATCATATCTCTATGATATTACGCAATTCTCTCCAGTAATCTGTGCACAGTGCATGCTGGACGTGATTCTGGAAAAGCAAGAATCTTTTCATAAAGCTTGTAGTTCTCGAGCTTCCAACATGACAGCCTTTCCCAGCTTTGATACGGTAAGATTGTTGGTAAAGAAGTTTGTGGGGGTGGGTGAATTGGAAAGTGCGGCTGTGCAAGTTGCACTACCGTCGTGGAAGTGGAATTTATTTGAGGCTTTGGGACACTTTCTGTAGGAACGATGCCATTTTTGGGTCATGAAAGTGCGAAAAATTATCGACAGGGTATACACAATAAGAGTAACTGTGCAGTGTTTTAAATTATAATGACAATCGCAAAGATGATTCACATTTATTGCGCTTTAATGACCCGAATGTGGGAGTTTTATGCAGTGAAATTGCTCTTAATGTGGCCGTTAATTACAGAAAAAAGCTTTAAACAATTCAATGATGAGTTTTCCTCAGCAGATTAATGCAGGGTTCCCACAGAATCTGGGAAACCTGGGAAAGAGGAATTTTAAACATTGTTCAAAAGCAAAAATCAATAATTGTTAATTAATTTTTCATGTACAGCATTCCTTCAATGAATATTTATAAGGAAATTTTGCCCAAAGATTTATTCCAAAAACCATGATTTGTGATATTTGTTCTCATAAATGTTGCTTTTGGCTTTCCATTAATTACTAAGATTTAGCAAATTTCGTATGCAAACATCTAGGATTTATTAATTCGGTTGTTTCAGAAACCTTTAACGTTCTGTTACATGTACTTAATAGTCCCCAAGAAATTTCTTTAGAGAAATGGAGGCCAAAATCCATAATTTGTGATTTTTTGTGAAAAATTTTAGCCTCAACATTTTTTGAAACTTCGTGGCCCCTGTATATTCAAAGTCAGTAGGACACGTTTAAGGTCACACAAAATGGCATTATTGACCTGGAAACCCTGTTAAAGTCAGATGGTTTTATTTGACCAAAGCTGTGGGAACCCTGTTTATGTATTTTTTTAATTCATTTTTATTTATTTTGTTATGTAATGTCAAACACTGACTCATTGTTTGATTTTACAGTTGATTTTCTTCAAAATTGTCTCCAAACTTTTTCCAACGTCTGATTTCCAACATCCAGTCGTCACGCCAACCATGCTGTTTATGGGACAGATTTTGACACAGGTAAGCCAAAGTCCAACCAAACTTCTTTACATTCAGTCCCATCTAACAGAATTTTCAGTCACTTTTTGTTTGGTTTCTTGCAGAGCACGGTCACGCGGAGAAGAGATTTAGTGGGAGGACTTTTCGTATGCAGTGTATTTTTGGAGGTAAGCCCTTGCTCTGCCCGAGTTGCCTTATGCATTTTGTTATGATGCAAGTATAGATATAGACTGGCATCTGATACAAAATGTGCCCAGCAAAAAAAAACTTTCTGGAGAAAAATAACAACTAGTTTCCTGGCATTTAAAATGTTACGCGATAAAATTGCGTTTTTAAAGCATGAGATAAGCAATGTTTGTGCCTAAAAGCACAGGTTTGTCCTTGCTACTTCGCAAAGCTTTCGGTTTCGATTTTGCTGTTTCAATTACAGGTGTGAAATAGATTAACAGCTAATTTCGATTTATTGGTTCGATAAGAAGTTCCCCTGGTCATGTGTTCAATTTATTTAATTATTTAATGGTCCTGTTAATGCTGCTTTTGCAGTATTTTTAACTACCTGGAACACCTGATAAAGTCAAGGGAATTTAGAATTTTGTTCAACACGTCAGGGGATTTCGTTCTACTCCGTCAATAAAAACTGTCCCACTACTTTTCTTTAACGAATTACATGGCAGAATCCATAACCTGTAATTCATTTTTCAAAATGTTGCACCTATGGCGTTCCTTGAATTAATAATATGCGTAAACTAAGTTTTACATTAATACATTCAAAAATCCATGATTTGTAATTTTTTTTCTTTTGACATTTGTAAAAGCAGATTATGAATAGAATTGCCGCGTAGCCTATATATGCTTAAATCTTTGATTCGTAATCTAGATTTTAAATCTTTTTACCAGCAGCATTCCATTTCATGCGCTTAATACTCCTCTGCAATTATGTATAAAGAAATTAAGCCAAAATCCATAATTTGTGATGAAATTTGTCAGAAATGTTGGCCTAAGGCATACCTGGGTTAATGTTTTCATTATGTTTGAACTGATTAAAACCATTATTTATATTCAAAGGCAGGTTCTTTGGACTAAATATTGGTTTACGGGGAATGCTTACAGTTCAGGGGGAAATAAAATGGTGAACCAGGGAATGTCAGGGCATTTTATTTGACTAATGCTGTGGGAAGCCTGTGAGTATCACATGATTTTTTTTCATTTTAGTACTCTTCACTGTCAAAACGCTTTATTCCTGAAGCCATCGGCTTTCTGCGTGGTGTTTATTACTCTGCATTGAATAAAATGTGCTGCCAAAACACTGTAGCAATGCCGCCTTTCAAAAGGGACGGTTTGGCTACCCACGCCCTAGAATTACAAGAAAACTGCAGGTATGTTATATCTGGGCCTGGCGACATTTTCACTTCCTTCATGGCTTGATGCTTCATTTGCTTTACTTGCTTTACAGTGACCAATCCTTTGAAGCGAAACCTTTTAGCTTGTTGGCGGAATGTTCCGAGGAACCTATAACGGATCAGTTCAGGTTTCGCTCGGAGTTTTTCTTTGCATGTTATTAGTTTTTATAAGAGCCCCTATTTGCATGCAAACACGTATTGAAAAATCTAGTTTTTTATTATATAGTTCTCTAAGTGAGATCCTGTTTCCGTTAATGTTTAAAACATCATGTGAAAAATACAATTCTTTCAAAGTGTTTCTAATTCTCCTGTTTTTACAGATTAAACGCCTTGCACGCATGTTTTAATCTCCTGTACCAGTACGCAGTTTTGTACGAGACGAAACCATCACATACGGAAATTTTCACCTTTTTCACCCAAAACCAAGCACACTTGCCCA
Source organism: Rossiulus vilnensis (assembly GCA_034700785.1). Classification (NCBI taxonomy): domain Eukaryota; kingdom Metazoa; phylum Arthropoda; class Diplopoda; order Julida; family Julidae; genus Rossiulus; species Rossiulus vilnensis. The sequence continues at coordinate 4,288 of JAQIXS010003586.1, read as the reverse complement.
CTGAACGCTTTCCAACGCAATTAAGGGTGAGTGGTAAACTGGAGTGGAAGAAATTATCAAATTGATACATTGGCTGGAATTTTCGTTTCATATTCTTCGATGGAATGTATTATCACTTTAGGACAACGTGGAGAGGTTTTTCTCTCAGTTAAACAAGACAAAGCTCTGCAAACGAAATTTGTTGGCTCAGGCGCAGAAAAAGCCGCAGCCTTCGCAACAGTTCACTCCAGCTATCCAAGATCGGCAAGTATTGCATTACTTTACTAACTGGCGATTCAGGTTTTTTCATAAATAAGTGGTGTGTTTTCAAATTAAAACGGAATAACTCGGATCCTAGAGGGAAGCCAATTTTAGACAGGGCAAGAGAACTAATTTTAGCAAATACGATAAATTACTTGGGTACATTAAACTTTTTGAGCCAGGCTTAATGGGTCCCAACTGCAAACCTAAAATGAGGTTTCCTGATTAAATGTTGATGCTTTTCAACCTGCTCGCAAGTGTCAAGTAAAAATGTGCGATGAGATAGCGTGACTCATGTATCTGGTACACTTTTTATTTTGGGGACGAAATTTGGACATCACGTTAGTGATAGTGAGGATGATTGTCAGAGGAACATGCTTTTCACGTCCGACTGCATCGGCAAAGTGACCAAAATGTTGATTCTTTCTCAGGTTTGACGGAAGGAAGCAAAGAAAGGGTAGCAAAGAGTCGTTGGAGAAGCAGAGGTTGGTGCATCTCCACAAGCGCGAACTTAAAGGAGCCGTGCGGGAGATGCGCAGGGACAACCAATTCTTGGCCAAACAGCAACTGAACGACCAGCTTGACAGGTAGGAACTCCCAAATGATGTCTGTTAACTGCCACAGAGCAACCACTTTCAGGGTTCGTAGGCACCTGGAAAGTCAGGGAAGAGAAAAATGGTCAGAAATAGTCAGGGAAAAGTTCCGTTTTTGCTCGAAGGCAGTGAGTATGCTCAAATGCTGAATTGATAAGGGGGATTTGTGACAGAGGAGACTCTACAACCGACGTGTTCTAAAAGCGAAGGAAATGGAATTTTATGATCTAATTTTTATTAAAACATCATGACGCCAGCTATACCATTTTCAAAAATGTTGTTTAAATGTAAGCAAAATCCATGATTAGTTAATAAGGTCTTTCAAAAATGTTCGGTTGTTTTCTTAGAAATATGGTATTTAAATCTAGACTGAAATCCACGATTTGTACTCATTTTTGGAAAGGTTAATTGCTGGAGCCGCACGGAAAGAACCAGCATTTAACTCGTTGATAAATACACTGTACTACCAATATTGCTAGATTAGTTATTGGTAAGTGTATCAGTGTAGGAAGTTTACTCGGGTTGGTTTCAGCAATGGCTGGTCAGTAATTTCGTTGACAAGGGATGCTTTATTTAGCGGCATGGTTTCACTTGCCTAACACGTTTGTCCTATTTCAGGGATGCTGATCGCAAGAGGAAGTTGAAAGAGCTATATCACGACCTGGCTACGCAGGAGGGCAACTGCAAGGCCATCGAACGGGTCAAGAAGTCGAAGTGAATTTTTTTCTAGACTCATCAGTTTGGGAAACCAAGTGAAACACACTTGGATTTTGTGCCGCTTTATTCGAACTCCATATTGCGAGCGCATTTTCAACAATGTTATTCTATCATGCACACATCCAGCATGCAGAAAGTGGCTCGGCAGGTTGGGCACGGCGATTTGCTGCCGAGCCAGCTGTCCGGCTGGGATTGGTCCTGCCTGCTGGCAAACCACTTTCCCATACACTCCAGGCACCACATCGGGCGACAGTAACAGTTGAGGCAGTCTCCAACGTCGAGGTCCGCGCAGAGTTTCTTTAGTTTGACATTTGCAGTGGCTTGCATGCAGCCGATGCATGCCTCGAGATCCTATGAAGAGACGAAAATGTGGCATTAGAACAACACTTAAATTATTAAGGATTCAAAGAAATCATGGGTGAGGAAATAAAATTAATTTACAGTTTCTTTTGCAGTCTACTTCGATTATTTAATTAGCTAAGGATCGGTTGGTGATATTTGCCAGACATTTTTGCAATCGCGACGTCAAATCCCCAATATTTGCGACATTAAACAGTTCTTTGGCTAATTTGCAGTCGAATTTTAATATTTAATTGGCTTACGTTTCTAAAAAAGATCGGTTGTTGACATTTGGCAGGAGGCATTTCTCGAATCGCAAAATCGAAACCCCGATTTTTATGACAATAAATGGCAAAAATTTGAATCTAGGTCACATTTTTTTGTGGCAGTTTTTTTTTGGATGTTACACATTTATTGGGTGGTCAACTCCATCCTTCATATTTCACCTGATTTCGGTACGTCGAATATTTGCACAATTTTTGCACATATTGCTATGGAAATTCCTACTGTTAATTTAGCTTGACGCAAAAGGATGTCCACCATGCAAAAAAAATGATACTATCAAATACTTGCCAAATTTACTTTTCCCAGCATAGAATTTTTTATAAATTGAAGATGTTCTGTGTATATACATGTATCAAATAAGGAAATACATTTGAGGAAATTTTTTACGTGTATGCTAACTCTGAAAACTGGTATTTCCTCTATGTGAAACCTCCGAAGAGATTGATTTGTTTTTTTCTTTAAGTTTTTAATTTGTTGTTACAAATAAATGGGTAATATTCAAGTGGGTAGTTTTTTTACACTCTGGGCATCCTTTTTGCTCAACCTTAAGAGAAGCGTTTCTTTAAAAAAAAAAAAATAGCAGAAAGATTGTTGCAGTTGAATTGAGTTGAACTGTTTTTTGCTCACAATATCTCTTCGAATGATCGGAGCTCAATTTGTGACTAGCTTGATTAATTTTAATGGGTTTTTTAAACGCAACCAGAATTCATGGATCCTGTATGCATTTTGTGAAAAATGCTCAAACCGCACTCTGATAGCTAGTATCATCTCGGTATTTTATTTTAATCTAATGTGGGTAGCGGGTTGGTCACCCCTGCTTCATAGTCCCCCTGGATGCGATGCTGCTTACAGCATTCTCCGCAGCATTGACATGGCGTTGATTCTCCAGCACTTGGGCTTTGAAAGCTTCCACGAATCTGTCACTGAGAGTCTGGTGAATCACGATGCTCTGCGCATTGCGAATCGGAGCTTTCAGCTTTTCCTTAAACTCGCTGAACTCTTGCGAATTAAACCTTTGGGAAAAGAGAAAAATACATTCGCAGTATACAACATTTAATTTAAATAATGGCATTAACAGTAAAGTGACAAATAAAATTTGGGCTTAAAAAAAGGTGTTCGTAATAACATTCACACCATACCCACCTTATGTTAAACGAAGGTACTTCCTTTCGGATAGTTTCGACACGGATGTTTAACATCTGAACACTTCCAACGTTTCCGAGATGAGACAGCTGGTGCTCGTCGCTCGATAGCATCGACAGGTGAATATCACTTTGGTGCACGATACGCACATGGTGCGAGGCACATTGTATGACCCAGGAATCCGTCACCACGACTCGCGACAGCGCATCGCTCGAGGAGGCAAACTTATCAAAACGTCTAAACTCCACGTTGACATCAGACGCCACCGTGTACCAAGGATGGCCACTGGAATACAAGGCAAGTGTTCTTGCGAGTGGGTGCTTTTTCCACCTGTCATGGTGCCAGTAAAGAGCCAGCATGCACACCCCGACAGACAGTAAGATGGCGAGTGAAGTACACAGTTTCCATGAGGCTGATAGCTGATAGAAACTGTCAACCGTATTCAGTCGCCAATGACCAATACAATATCCTGAAATACATGGACAATAAATGGGTGGCTGATACATTTCATTTCAGTTCTGAAATAACATTGGCCTATGTGGAATGAAAACCTGCAAAGCGGAAACTATTTACAATAAGTGTTGATGAAAGAGCCAGATTAAAGGGGGATAAATGTCTTTTACTGAAAAATACATGTCTGATCTATGTTTTGTTCGTGAAGAAAATCCAATTTATGGTAGTGCAAATTGCATAATTGGACAAAAAATGTGAATAAATCTAAACAATTTACAAGACCAAGGCCCCAATGAGCACATCTATTGAATCCGAGCATACTATACATGTATTTACCGTGCCTGGGCAAAAAGCTGCTGATAGCTGCTTAGGCGGCATATCTGATATGATGCAAATCGGATCACATTTCTTACGGCGGATTAACAAATATATATAAACGTGTGTACATAAAAAAGTGTTTACTAAAAACGTATAGGGCTTTTTTTTATAGAAAAATGACCAGGGGCCGTCCATAAATG